>JAWNPW010000467.1:0-16093 GCA_035078745.1 Diastata ussurica
TTGCACTAGAAATATTAACTTGTAAAATCGACTACTTTAATAGTTAATATTACAACTCAACTTTTGGTTCAGTGTATATCACTTCCCAGCTATTTCAACTTTTGTGTATTTTGTATCACTGTGTAATCAACCATTTGCTATGTATTTTATTATTTGGAAATGTTAAATAAGTTATAAAAAAACAAAATACATATGACATTAGTAATAAACATTTTGTAAATTATATAAATTCATAATTCGCTCGTGAATTGTACCATAAACCCAATCAATTTTATCAATAGTAATTGCGTTCAACTTTTTATGTTTTAACTGAAAATATTATCACCGATATGTAGTTAAAAAAATTTATTATATAAATATAAATCCCCGTTATGATTCGTTAAGACTTCACGTAATTTAGATACATCGAAAAATTGTCACTCCCATTTCGTCCATCGGAATTCAGAACCCATGTACGAAAACGAACTTTTATGTCTCTCCATTTTATAGCACTACAGATATTGAATATTCACATCCACATTTTCGATCTAGTTCATTTTTGGCACAACTATTCACATTATTAAAATATGGACGCACAAAAAGTTTCACTTCCATAGTACTGCAGATAAATTATGTTAATTATTATTGGGAGGAGCCACGTAGTAAAGTAATCGGCGGTTATCGAACGCAAAAATTTTTCCTGCTAAACATTGACGTCAATTCAAAAATTGGAGGGGTGAGAAAAACTTTATATACATGCAATATATGTATATTATATATATACATACATAGATTAAACTAGATAATATTAAAAATTCGAACTGGAACTACCAAAATTTTTAGTCGATAAAAAAATATAAATTTTGGATCCAAATAAACCCTTAAACAATGTGTCATTGACGTGGAAAATTGTGCCTCAAGAAATTATATTAAAATTTTTTTTGAATTATTATCTAAATTTGAAGTCATCTATTGCCACTAATTTCCAGTTGCAAAAATGGTGGTTGAATATTTGACTAATCAACAAAGAACAATAATTAAATTTTTTCGAGTGGTTCTATTATCGTTGACTTTCTTGTATTGGGAAAAATTTACGTTAATCACTGACGATTTGGTTTATGGTTTTTGTCTTTTGTTAATAGATTTTCATATTCTTAAATTAAAAATATGCCTGTCGGTGACATCGTTAATAACTTGCAAACTTTTAAAAGTTCTTGAACTTCTATTTATTTCAATGATTTCATTTCAAGCCAAGTAATAGCAAATCCACATTTTTGTAGTGTGGGAGTTTCTATCGATATCAATCCTTCCAGGCCTCCCTCCTTCAATGATTAGCGGAACCCTATAAATTTAAGTATTTCCTTTTCTTTCCGTGCTTCAATCATCGGAATTTTTGAAGAAAGTAAGATATTGTTGTCAAAATTGTTAGTGCTACCATCTTAGTGGATAAGTACCGCAAATGAATAAGAAATGTACATACGTAGAGTGGTGGAGATAAGCTTCTGGTCAGTACATTCGTTTATAACGTAAGCGACTTCTCTCTTGCAATATACCAGAATCTTATATAAATTTTGGCAATAGAAACACAGATTCCGGCAAATGATTTTTCTTTTCTCGCGTTGATTCGGTAATCTTCAAGAAATATACAAATTTTAAGGCTATAAATTGCCTTCTCGAGGAATAAATTAAATAAATATTGCGCATCAGTCTAATAGGTCTCTATAATCATCTGTATACTTATCACATGGAAGGACTTTTTAAGTGAATAAACTCCAAAGATATTACGCGAAAAAGATTTTCAACCTACCACGCTAAAGCCAACCTACGCACTTATGATAGAAACTGGTATGGAATGGTTGTATTTACACTATCGATGTACATATGCACATATGTCATCAAGACACACTTGGATTGAAGTGGAAATCGGCTTCCGTATAAACTCTCCAATAAACTTAGATTGCACAATCTCAGAATTTTATTGGGAAGGCAATATAACTTCAGCTGGGAAGGAGAAAATTTTACAAAAATAGATTGAAACAAAAATAGAGAATTAGTCTAAAAGCAATAGGAGAGGAAGCTAGTGAAATAAAAACGTGTGATATAAACAGGTTCTACAATAAACTGAATTTTGACAGGAGATCGCGGTACCTATCAGGAGAATATAATCAAAAGGAAATCTCGTTGGTCTTCACGGCTCTTTGCGATCTTTGCGATCTTAAAGAGCTTAATGCAAATATGTGGCAAACAACCAGTTCAAAATTATGCGCTTTATGTAATCTGAATGAAAACGAAACAATACGTTATAACTTTCTCTAGGGTCGCGCACAGTTTTAAAAGAGTTCAGAATGAAATATTTTCATAAAGCAATCCTATCAGATGGCGAGTTATCCGAATATTGAATGAAGATTTCAACGGGTTCAGAAAACTTGCAAATTATATAGCCGATGCTTTAGTTTATAGAAAACTCATAATAAATGAATTTAATATGGTCAAAATCATATGTTTTATTTAAATAAAATAATAATATAACTGTAATTCATATTCATATTTTAACAACCCGTTTTTGACGACCGTTACTCAAAATGCTAATGGGTGGGCCACTGAGTGTGAACTTTGGTGAGTTCAGGACCACCTACGACAGAAAATAATAAAATGTCACTACGAATGGTAAAATATTTATACACTTTGAAAAGCTTTATATTTAATTAGCCGTTTCGGAATCGGCCATGAACTGTTTTGGTTCCTTCTGTTCGAGAATAAAATATAGCACATAACTCAAAAAGAGCTTCTGCATCTTCCATTCTATAATAATTTAAATTTTTCAACAAATTTTACGATTTGGTTCAATGAATTTCAATTTTGCAATTTATTGTCCCCAATTTAAAAATGTAAATCACGCAATAAATATACATATTTCATTTTTTTCTTGTTTTATATTCTTTGCGTCAAATTGTTTGAAACTTTATTTTTAATTATTTTCCAGTAACAAGTCAAAGACAAGTTAATGTCTTGGGAGGATAATTTTATACGTCGATCAAGCACCAATTGTACAAATTAGGTTTTTCTTGGCATCAGAACTTCATATTTTTTTACCGACTTGTGAGAAGGGGTCCCTAAAAGCGTATATATATTTGTTGTTAAAAATATTATTTTGTATAAGAACATTTAAAATTAACAGCGGGGAAAAGTGTGTCCTTGGTAGTTTAGCAAAATCATTCACACAAAAAATCATTTCCTTAAAAAATTTTTTTATTAATATTAAATAATTTAAATTCTTTTTATCAATTAGTGTCCTCGACTAAGTCTTTATACTTTCTTTATCTTTATCTTCAACATACACAAAACAAAAAAATGCAAGAAACACGTTAATTCGACGTCGTAGTAATTGACAGAGTTATAATAATTTTATGGCCTCCGCACACTGCCACATTTAAAGTAGATTTATCAATTTATGAGGATTTAGCACTAAATCTAAAAATTTTTCATCGATTTACCACATAAAATTAAATCTAAAAAAGTTGTTAAATTACGTCCATTTACCATAAATCTACGTAATTTACTGTGAAATCGATCAAATTAATCGAACTATTTGCCATCGCAAATGATATTTGATGAAAAAAAAATAAAACGAAAATTTCAATTGAAATTGAAAAGATGCGCGAGTAAATTAAATAAATTAAATAAATTTTCGAATTTTAATATTTTGCTTTAGAACTTGCAATATGTTCAGCATAAACGGAGAAAATTGAAATCGGAAGAGAGTGCATCATGTCATTGATGACGAAAATGGTACTGGTGGTGCAAGCACAAAGACCACTGAAGCTTCTGTACCTTTCAACAAAATCATATTAAAAACCGATGTATGAAATTTCAAACAATCATCTTATGAAATAAAAAGTTTTTTCTTACAAAGATGCGTTTTGGATTAAAACTTTATTTGGCAGCTACATATATTTTTATTATCCGCTTTTTTGTCACTGTATTTCGATCGACAATTAAAGCATATGTGTCAAATCTGAAGGAATTATCTCATGAAAATCCCATGAAACACTCGCTAGTTTTGTGTTGGGTAATAAAACAGCTTCCTCTTCTTTTAATTGACCCTCTTCTTTGCCTAAAGCATTCTTCACTTCTCTTCACTTAAAAAATCACACAATTTTCTTCATAGATGTCAAAAACTCAATTAAATAATAAAACGTTCAAAAAAGTTAAATCCTCAATTGCAGTGGAGTGAGTTGAGATTTATTGCTGAGATTTAATAAATCTTCGATAAATTATCGGGCAGTGTATGAAGGTCATACAATTTCATTGAAATATCTTCACAAACGAAAAAGTTTTCCATATAAGGGCTATTTGACTGATTTTGACATTTTTGTATGGCAGCTCTATGTAAATCTGATCCGATCTGGCTGAAACATTCGGGTGACATAAAGAAGACTCCATGCAAAATTTCAGCCCGATATCTCAAAAAATTAGGAACTAGTTTGCATACCAACGGATAGATACGAGTAGGTAGGCAGACAGACAGACATGGCTAGATCAACTTCTGTATTGATGCTGATTAAGAATAAATATATTAAGAATATATATTGTCCGATGCTTCCTTTAAGACTTTACATACATCGTATTGAAATTAATATATCACCTTTGGTAAATGGTATAAAGCTCGAAATAGAATAGATAAATAGATAGGCTTTATAGGCTTTATAGGCTTTATAAATAGATAAAAATTCTTATTTTTGATAGTAATATGATTTTCACTTCATAATTTTCCTTTTTTAATTTGAAGAAAGTTGCGCAACAATAAAATACCTTTCCAATGGTGTATTGAACATTCTATTTGGTTAAATGAGTGGAAACTTATAGTTTAACAAAACCCGATCCATAACTAGAATCTCTTCCCTAGACTATATTCTAGTCCAATAACACTTATTTGTAATCAAACATTACACAGATATACAAATAATGTGGTCATGATTGTTGTTGGACCACTGAAAGTCATTTTTTCTTCTTTTTGCTACGCAGAATCCTAATCCGAAGTCAGGATTTGCCCATCACCTCAGAATTTTTAAATATTTGAGGAGCATAGCAATCAAAAAATGGTATTTGTTAAAAAATTTAGATCTATCGAGTTGAATTTTCACTTAGTGTTCGTCTAGATCGTTGATTGCGAATATCATGTTAACGAATGAAATTTTTCAATATGGTGAATTCAAGTCTTACTTATGAAATCTCTTTTACCTTTCTAACAATGACCTGGACTCAGAAAGCCTTTTATGTTGAGCATTTGGACTATCACGTAGGAGACACCAGCAATAATCCGCTATAATTGATTTAGACCATTTTTCCTGATAACGTCGTTCCATTTCTTTGTTATCCTGATGGAAACGCTCCCCTTGCTCTTCACTAACATCACCTAAATTTTCAGGAAACCAATCTAAGTGGGAGTCCAAATAGTGAATCTTCACGCTCATATTACAACCTAAATTCTGAAAGTTTGTAATCATTCGTTCTACTATTTCCTTATAATTGTTATCTTTTCTAATGCCTAAAAAATTCTGGACAACTTTCTTGGAGCTGATCCACGTTTCTTTTTCGACGGTTGTCATAGAATCTTCAACCTCTGTTGTTTTCATCAATTTTCGTATTTGCGATCCAACAACTATTCCTTCTTTTATTTTGGCGTCACTTAAATAAGAGAATTTTATTGTAAAATACTTAAATAATGCACCACTATGACCAAGAGCGTTCACAAATTGTTTCATTAATCATAATTTGATATGAAGTGGAGATAATAGAACCTTGGATTAATTAACGGCTCAGCAAGAATATTAGGTTCTCCTGTTCAAGAGTTCGAGGTAGAGGCCAATCCTTTTTAACGTAATGCTGCTCTATTTCTGCTATCCCACAAACATATAAAGCACGGATATTTTGCATAACTCGATAATTGCCCAAGGAAAAAGGAAATAACTTTCAAGTGTCCACATACTTGCCATTCATGTTCTTCATATTTAATCGCCTGAAGAATAGTTTTTATATTTTCATATGATTCCTTTAAGTAGACGGAATGAGCAATAGGTATGGATGCGTATTTATTCGAGTTATGCAATAAAACTGCTTTGAAGCTTCTCTTTGAGGAATCCATGAACAATCTCCATTGATTGGCATTATAAAGTAATCCTATCTCTTGCCATTAACATCATTGCAAATAACATAATTATCAATAGTTCCTGAAGCAAGGAGATTGTTCTCTTGAAGTCTAGAGCCTAGTAATTCAGACCTATCTTTTGGTAAGCCGAAATCCCTCACTAAATCATTCAGAGCAAACTGATCAAATAAAATAGGATTCGATCCAGATGTTGATGGGATATCTTCAGATTCACCATCTTCAGTAACCTCAAAGTCAATATTGTCCTCAACAGTTTGACTCAAAAATAGAGCAGTTGGAGGACTATCACCGAATGTATAAGGAGTGCGTCTTGTAACACTGGCTACGTTTGGATATTTAATATTATGAGAACTTTTAATATTATATCCAAATGTATTGGTTAAACAATAGTAACATTTATCGTGGCTAGTGGGTTCACGCCGAATCATAGGTGTTTTGAAGGGCATTCGTGTTGCACAACTTTTGGCATTATTCCAACGTCTTAACGATTCAACACAAGACTTACAAGCCGTATGTGGAGTCCGAGACTTATCTTGATTGGATATGGAAATCTTGAAGCAATTGTGATAAAATTTTTTGATATTTTCATCAATTTTATTCCTATTTTTGGCTATGTAACAAAAACTGTCTGGATTTTTTGAACACTTCCGTGAATTCATTGTTAAGTCAGCCAAAATGGTATTTTATATTGAAATTTATGTTGAAATGAAGTTTTCAAGAAAATGCTTCAAGTGTTGTGAATAAATTCTTTAAAAATGTGTTTGTACTTAATATTTTGAAAATTGCGAGTTACAAAACTAAAATCAACTTCCATATATATTCTGAGCAAAGCATAAAGTGAATGAGAATTGAAAATGACCTGTGAAGAGAAATTATAATAGGGTCGTAACTTTAAAACGAAAAATCGTAGGTTGTTGACCAAAAACTTGTTTTGAAGACTAAGAGTAGTGCAAAATGATGCAATTAAAAAAATGACCAAAACAATTTTGATCGTCCTGTACATTAGATTAAAAGTGTCGAAAAGCCAGTAATGCCCATATGACACTGCCTTATTGTTGAAATTGTTTTGTTTATGAAGAGTTTGACTATTGAAAAGCATTAAAAATTTCTATATGTGTGAGCAGTTCAGCTTTAGTCATTTGAATACGAAGTTTTAGTGTTAGAAAGTGTAAAAACTGGCAAAAAAAACCCAAATGTCAAAAAAATTATAAAATCTAGATCATTTTATTTTGACAGTTTGGTCGGTGAAGTGAATATAAACAAAAGAAGAAGAAGGAAAAGAAAAATAAACATTAAACATGGAAAATATTGATGAATTTGCTAAACTGTTGCAATTTCATATATTGTGTGCATCAGAAATGGCCGAAATAACTAAAAGTAGACAAAGTAAATATAAACATATTCTTCTAGATGGCTTGTTGGTTACATGATAATGACAACATGTCTCAAATTTTAGGATAAATTGCATATTTTAATCAATTAAGTAACATTTTTTCAAACAAAGTTGGTAGCTTGATTGTCAAAATGTGTTTTTTCCCCATTGCTATCTAGTTTACTCAATGTATTTCTGTTTCAGTCAGATCAAACTTAAAATAATTTTCAAAATAAGGCAGTGTCATATGGGTATGACCTCAAAATATCTCACAATCCTGACGTGATGGGCAAAATCTGACTTCGGATTCGGATTCTGCTTAGCAAAAAGCTTCGGAAATGACTCTCAGTGGCGCAACAACAACCCATTCTTAACCTGTGAAGAGAAATTATAAAACAGGATTTTGTAGATTTCAGGCAAAATATGGATAGCTTGACATGGTCGTAACTAAGAAACGAAACATCGTAGACGGCTGATCAAAAGCTTGTTTTGAAGACTAAGAGTAGTACAGAATTATGCAATTTAAAAAAAATATCCAAAACAATTTTGACCGTCTTGTACGTTAGATCAAAAGTAGCCAAAAACCATATTTTTCGAGTACAAAACGTTGCATATTTCAAAATCCTGACGTGATGGGCCAATTCTGACTTCGGATTCGGATTCTACGAAGCACTTAGCTTCGGAAATGACGTTCAGTGGCCCAACAACAAAACCTTGTCGACCTGTGTTATTGAAGAACTGCAATTAATATTTCAGATAGTATTGGGTATGTCCATTCTGTATTTTATTAACTATGTTACTAGTTACATATCAGATTGTTCCATTTGTTGCTGTATCAACGGTATTCTAATAAAATCAACAACAAATAAATATTAAAATAATGTAGTGAAATGAAAAAATTCTTCTTATCTGCACACAGTGCATAGTTTTTAGCTTTCAATATATAATAAGCTCATGAATGATGACATTTTCAACAGGTTCTTTAGTTCAATATATTTTGTCAAACACCGCAACAATGTTAATAACAACAACACAACAATGTCAATAGACAAATTTTGAAAGTGTCACTCAATCGTCTATAACTTCGTTATTCTTCCATTGATTTTCTAAAAGCAGACAATTTAATTATCTTTAGACTGACCGTTCATTTAAACAGACCGATTGATTTGAACTCGAGATAAATGCTATTATTTGAAAAAAAATTAATCACAAATGAATATCGCGAGATAATAACCATAGAAACGATTTATTGCGATTGTCGTGTTCTGTGGGCAAAAGTACATAGGAAAAGTTTAGCGGCTTGCCGATCACAAGAATGTTGGCGCAAAATATTATCAATTGTCTGATTTGTCAAGTAAGAATGTGATGCAATTTTCACATATTCTTCCATTTTTTCCAACATTAATGGTTAATTTAATAATGTTAAATTTATCTTTAATATTACCCATTTTTGGGGGTATTTTGCTTAATTTCAATACGAAACACACAAATTTTGTTTTTCATGACGTCATGCGCACAGAGAAAATAAAATTTTTTTCTCTCCGCATAGTCTCTTGTAGTTCATTCAAGTAATAAGTCTATATCATCTTAAAACAGTTACAATTTTTCCACTGATCGACTACAGTACGTAAAATGTTAAAAGCAATTGTCACTTTCTCGCCATCATTGAATCGAGAAATTGGATTCGCGACTCCAATATATGTATCCTCATTCTGAAGCACAGAAAATAGGCCAAAAAGAGAAAATGAATGAATGTAAAAATGAGTTTATAATTGGAATAAATTTGAAAGCAACAATATCACTTGCGCTGCGAAAAGGTTACTTAGCTGCATGACATCTGAAGAAAATCTCAATCGGTTTTGAATTCAGCTTTTCACAATCTTCATGACATATCGGTTGGGCTCATCGGAATTCTTGGAATGAAAACGTCCTCAGCTTTGAACTTTCCTTTGAGTATGGTCGCGTGAATTACATTATCCATGAGTTTTCTCATCACCAAACGTGTTCCGTTGCATAGTTTTGGTTGGTTCAAATCTCAAAGCATGATTATTACAGAGCCAACCTTCTGGTGTAAAGTATGCGGAGGCAAGCCAAGCAGATCCAATAAGTTTAAAAATTCAGTTCGATTGTTGGTTGCTTCGTCTTCATTGAATACACTGTCGATTGATGTGAAGGTATGCAATGGACCAATGATTTGATTCTGAATTGTGATGTTTAACTGATCCACATCTTTGTTCTTTACGGCAAGAATAGCTCGTTCACTCAAACAATTATGATTTTTGCGGCTAGTAATGATGGTCGAGAACACTTTGTTGATCAGCTCGTCCTTCGTTGAGACGAAATAGCAAAAACTCAGCGGAAACAAAATCGATCCGTTCAATTGCTCGACAGGAACATGGCCATTACGATATCTAGTAATTGCTTGTAGGAACCTTCTGCGAATGGATCGTTCAGCATTCTAACTCGCATGTTTATCGTCAGCTGAAGTTTCTTCATATAGCGCCACAGAGTCAATGATTTGAGGGAAGCGTTTATTTGATCGACAGCGGTCGATCTTGCAATGGCTGGTAGTGTTTGGCGGAAATCGCCAGACAGTAGAATCAATGAAGGGAATCGACAAACAACTGAATTTAATTCTGCAATTTTGGAGCGGTACGAAGTTCGCCGGGTCGCGCGATTCGAAATTACACAATGAAGCAATTATCGATACGCGCACATCTTGGCCTTCGGAAAGCACGATCGAAAATAGAATTCAAACTAAATTCTTCTTCTTCTTTAACTCCGAACAGCATCAAATAAAAATTTTTAATTAAATTATTTTCAAATTGAGTGCAAAGTGATATTTTTAAAACCGGAAACTTGTTAAGAATTGAAAAACAAATATATTTGTTAAGTGAAACAACAACAAAAGCACCCACAGCAACTTGAAAAAATAAAGTTTCATTTTAAAAGATCAATTCTATTATGTAAATAAAATTGAAAACTACACACGAGAAAAGTTGGCTGATTTGTTATTTTTTTTTTTTAAATAATAATAAAGAATAAATGTTTATATAAAAAAAAAAGAAATTATTGTGTAAACATTCATTCATTTCTGATTTGTACGAAAATAAGTAATTTCGAAAAGTTTTTTTTTCTAATCATTTGTTTTTTTTTATAATTAAATGCAATAAGATTGTACTGGCAAATTGCATTCACAAAAAAATTTACAAAATGTCTCTTTTCCTAATCTGACTGCGTTGCAATTTAATCCGTGAAGCTTTGAAATATAGTAAAATTATATTCCTATACAACTCTCAGTAAATCATACAAATATTATTATATTCAAATTGAATATAATTTTATCACGTTTGCCGTATATCTTTGTACTCCATATTGGATTATATTTTGATCAATTATTGTATTATAAACAGAATTGAGTCATCTGGAAGCGTAACTATTTCATTTTTTTTTTTTTTGGACTGGACCTACATATATATACAATCTTAAAAATATTACAATTTAGTCCAACCTTCTATTTTGGGTGTTTATTTTTTTTATGCATATTCTAGAATTGTTCCAATTTTAAGGTAATTTTTTTATATATTCAAGCCATAAGCCTTAAAGGAAACATCGGAGACCACATAAAGTATATATATTCTTGATCAACATCGATACAGAAATTGACCTAGCCGAAAATACCATTCTGCTACATTACTGGTCTTAATATTATTTTAAAACTTGTTTAAATTTTTAGTACATTTTTTCAACACATTAGTAATGCAACTATGTAAAAATTTAAACTAACTTTATTTTATCCGCTTGTTATTTGTTCCTTTTCAATACTAGCACAATCTACACCTGTAAAAATTGTAATATCCTCGGTTTTTATTTTCGTAAAAATTTGTACCGTGTTGATTCTTTTTAATAAAAAGTTTTTTAATACCTAAAAACGTCGGTGCAGTTCTATAGAAACTTTCAAGAAAAATATCGCTTTATTTCTGATACGCTCTTTTCAATTTGCGTTTAAAAATACATTTTGAAAAAATTTGTGAATATATTATTTGATTTTGAAATTAGAATTCTGATTAAAATGTGCGATAATTTACAAGTATTACTAGTAACGTGCCCGCACCTTCGTAAGCGATAATTTTTGATGTTAATATTTATGCAGTATGTAATGAAGTAATGTTTTTTACCGTAGAAATATATTGTTTCAAATTTTATCTTAAAATGTATAGTGTACTTTGGATAGTTAGATAACGTTAAAGGTTTATTATTTTTTGAAAAAGTATTTAACAATTTTAACAAATAAGAATGAAAATATTTCTTAAGGTTAATGTGTTCGTATATTGATATATATTGACATACATATTTTTCTTTTGTTTTTGATATTACCGTTTAGCAAGGGTGCCAACTTAAAATATTTTAAGTAATACCATAAGTTATATGCATGTTATACAATATTTAAAAGAAAATCCATCAGAAAATGTAATGGAACAAACCTAATATTGCAACGAAATTCCAACAGAAAATTTAATTCAACAAACCTAATATTCAAACGAAAATCGAAAAGACAGGTCAATGGGTGATATCTAATATTCAAACCAAAATCGAATAGAAAATTTAATCGAATAAACAAAATATAAAATACACGTATTTATCAAATTCTGAAACCAAAATGCACCTAAAAGTATGCTACACAAATATGATATTTTCAGAAAAAACTGAAGGGCGACATCTTTCGGTACCTTATGAACTAAAATATAATAAATCGGATGTAGCGAGCGATGTAGCCAAAAATTCAATATTTATTGTTGCCTATAACCATCTCACATGCTATATTCTTCTAATAAAAAAAAAATGGTTAAAATCGGATCAGTGATTTTCTCGTTATAAATGGTTGCAAAAAAAGTCTATGATTGTATTATATGTATAGATTAGAATACGAATTTTTATTGCTATTTTCTTAAAGTTTATGATAATTTGTCAACATTTTAGAGATGATTTACAGATTCAGGCAAGGTGCGGTATTATAATGGCTGACGTAGAAATGGCTGAAGGGGAGGAGAATGAGCAACGAGGTAGCGATTGTTATAACAATCTTGTTAACTTTTTCTTCCAATGACATCGCCCATATGGGACCATGATTGGTCCTCGAGTGAAGCCGATCTGATGTGTCCCAGATTCCACTATGATTTTCAACTTCAGTTGCCAGTTGTCGCTTCAAATCGGCGGAGACATTTTGTATAAAAATCATAATGCGATTTTAAAATTTCTGCAATTCGAATTATCTTTTAATTTAGTTTTTTATTCTTTCATTTAGAGAATAAAAAACTACCCCAGTGTATGGGAATATGCTTGAACTATTCCTAATTTTGATTTCATTTATATATGTAGCAATTGAACTTAATGCGTTGAAAGTTTATGCTAAATAGAAAGATTTATTTCATATTCTTCTTAATGTTACTTGTGTTGCAAATACTTTGTACTCGCTTATCGAATACCTTAATATACTATATCGGGTACAAACGAAACCATTCACAATATAATTAGATGTACTTATGATTATTTAATAATATGAGTGGTCAGCGCGCCACAGTATCCTCCCCTGAGAAATTTTCTGGAACTGCAACAAACGCTGGTTTTAGTCTGTCGATTGAAATCTTCACTTTTCTGTTGTCGATATCTACGATGAAATATTTCTTCATACGGCGATGAACTTGGTCCTACGCCTACGGTCCTTTGTATGGTGGCGAAAGCGATGGACGAATCAAGTCATCTCGTACGAATACCTGCTCCGCAATCTTTAATTCTGGATGAATGAAGATGTTAGGTTTGCAGTGCCAAGAAATGTTGATAGGGCGAATATCTCTCATAGTTTTCTGTTCAATTGTTTCGCTTTCGGACGCATTGTTGTTTTCGCTAACAAAAAACTCTGGAGGGATGCGCAAGGTAGTTCCATACACCAGTTCTGAAGGTGCGGCAGATAACTCATCCTTGTATGCAGCGCGCAAGCCCAGCAGAATAATTGGTAGACTCGACGTCCAATTGGCGACTTGATGGCAGAGAATAGCGGCTTTAAAAGTTCGATGCCACCTCTCGATGATGCCGTTTGCTTGCGGATGGTATGGCGTAGTTTTCAACTGATGCACACCGAGTAAACGAAGAAGCTCGCCAAACAACCGACTCTCGAATTGACGGCCCAAGTCAGATGTAATATTTACAGGAACGCCAAAGCGTGCGATCCACCCACTCACAAGTGCTTGCACCACTGTTGGTGCCGTCATGTTTGGAATTGGGAAAGCATCTGGCCACCGAGTGAATCGATCGATTACCGTCAAACAATAGCGGTTGCCATCCGATAATGGCATAGGCCAAATTATGTTGATGTTCAAGTTGGCAAAATGCTCACAACAACCCAAGTTTCGCTGCATCAATGGAGTTTTGCTGTGACGCCCTACTTTGTCCCTTTGACACTGCAAACACGTCCGGGCGAATTCGCGAGAGTCCCGCCGAATACCAGGCCACACAAAACGATCAGTCATGAGTTTAGCAGTCGTCTTAATGGCAGGATGTGCTAAATCGTGCGTTGCATGTAAAAAATTTTGTCGAAAGCGTTTCGTGATAAATGGGCGGATACTGTCGCTTGTTGTGTCGCAGAAAACCTTTTTTGTGCTAGAAGGCAAAAAAATATCTTTTAGTTTCAAAGAATTTTGGTTATCATTAATGATAGCTTGCAGTTCTTCATCTATTGCTTGGTCGTCCGCCAGGTCATTGTAGTTAATCGGTGTGCCGCTGATAGGCTGAATCCGTGACAATAGGTCCGCAACCACATTCGATTGCCCTTCAATGTGGCGAATATCTGTGGTGATTTGTCCAATGAAATCAAGCTGCCTGGTGATCGGATGCCTTATCGAGTCGTTGCTGAAACGCGTAGACCAACGCCTTGTGGTCTGTGTAAATGTGACATGAACGGCCTTCTAACATGTATCGAAAATGTTGCTCCGAGAGAAACATGGCGATCAGTTCTCGATCATACGTGCTATACAGATTTTGAGTTTTCGAAAGACGATGTGAATAAAACCCTAAGGGTTGTACCTTGGCACCCACTACCTGGTTGAGCACGGCGCCGGCTGCATAATTGGATGCATCCACACACAATGAAAGTTCTGCACCGTGTAAGGGATGTGCTAGCATGGCGCAGTCCGCTAGTCGTTGCTTACAGGTATCAAAAGTGTGAATTGTTTCCCTTGTCCAATTAAGTGGCGTCTTATCATTGCGTTTGTTGCTAGTCACCATGACGAAGAGGCATCCTTAATACTCCAATGCATTTCGTAGAAAACGGCGATAAAAGTTCAGAGTTGCCAAAAAATTTGTAAGATCTTTTGCAACAGTTGGTCGGTGGAATTTAATTAGGCCGTCAACGCATTCTGGTAGGGGTAAAATTCCATTTTCGTCGATAATATGACCAAGGAAATGTAATTGTCGAACCCCGAATTCCGATTTGGCAAAATTGATTGTAATGTTGTATTCGCGCAGCCGCTGAAATACTAAAAATCGTAAATGCTGTTGGTGAACTTCAACCGATGGTGAAGCGATATAAACATCATCAAGATATGCAAGTGTGAAATCAAATCCACGAAGAATTTCGTTGATGATTCGCTGAAATGTTTGAGCCGCATTCTTCAAGCCAAAAGTCATTTGCGAAAATTCGTAGAGGCCAAAAGGTGTCGTAATGGCTGTCTTCGGAATATCATCAGGATGGATAGGCACCTGGAGGAACGCCTTTAGAAGATCTATTTTCGAAAAAATTGTTTTTCCAGCCAATGTATTGAAAAAATCGTGAAGGTATGGCAGTGGGTACCTATATGGTACAGTGATCACATTTAAGGCTCGGTAGTCACCGCAAGGTCTCCAAGAACAGTCTGTCGGATGCGCAACATATTGCAAGTTTAATAAGTGCATCGAACTCTGTACGAGCGGCAGCAAATTTTTCGGGCAACAAGCGACGTGGACGGGCGTAAGTTGGTTGGCCTTTCGTGATAATTCGGTGGACGACTGAAGATTTAGTACTCGTGCCAGGTAAAGGCGCGTGATGTCAACAAATTTTTCTAGTATGTCTGAAAATTTGAATCCATTAGTAAAAGTTTTAATCCCAAACACGTTGCTTGGTTCGTGAGTGCAAATGACATCCAACTTATTTATTCGATCATGGAGGCGTTTACGTTTCAAGTCAACTAATAAATCGTAATTTTCTAAAAAATCGGCTCCAATGATTGGTTACGTTATATCGGCGATGAGAAATTTCCACAAAAATTCTCGTTGTAAAATGAGGTTAAGTTTGAAACTAACTTCACCATAAACGGCAATCGGCGTACCGTTGCACAGTGGATCCGTCAGAGGACAAAAATGCAAAATATATAAGTAAAAATTTCACAACCAAATTAGTGGAAACTATTTCCCAAAAAACCATATTTTTTTATACACTAGTTCATTTTGCCCTATTTAAGTCGTTCTTTTTGCAAATAGCGTCAAAATAGCGAAGAACTAGTCAATCAGTTTCATCAGTGCGACAAGCTTGAAATTAAGAG
>JAWNPW010000468.1:0-16089 GCA_035078745.1 Diastata ussurica
ACTAATTTAATGTTAAGCTTAATTGAAAGTCCGAATGGATTAAAATTTGAAAATATATATGTATATTCAAAATCTTTGTATCAGCCGAAATATCAATATTTAAAAAGACTTTTAAGTGGAATTAAAGTAATCGGATATCACACATTTTCTGATAATGATGAAGTTATTCCACCTGATGTAGCATGTGAAAAACAGAATAATATGCGAACATATTTTTGTATGGGACGTCATAAAAATATAGACAGTTTCTATTTAGGTCAAACATATACACATATTCCAAAACATTTAATACATGATAATGCAAACCTGATTATTCTATTCAAACAGGATGAAATGAATGTGAAACATGTATATAATGATCATGTAAACACTGATATGGCATTCAAAATGTTTTATAATATATGCGTTAAATGCTGGAGTAATAAATTCGGATTTCTAGTTATAAGTCAAGATGATCCGCTAAAAGTATCACGCTATAGAAACGACTTTGATGCATTCATTCAAATATGATTGAAAAACGTGTGCATTTCAATTCTACACCGAAACTTTACGTATTGCAATCTATAGATAGAAGTCGACTTTCATATTTTTTTTTTTTTTTAATTTTGTGTTCAGTGAAGAACATCGGTGTGAATTTTAATAAAAAATAAGCATGTTTCATATATCCATTAATATATGTTCCACCTTCAGACTATAAACATAATATTATATATACATTTATATATATTCAAATGAGTGAAAAAGTTTTAAAAGATATCATCACTACTCGAAATCAAATTCGATCTAAATATAAACAATTGATTAACGGACAAAAAGAAAGTGAAAGATTCTATGAGAACGCTTTCAAACCTATAACCGAACCACCCATAAAATTGATAAATTCTTCTAACAATAAGATTTTATGAATATGTAGTCTTCAAGTATTCCATTGAAAAAGGAAAAATCATTAAAAATTATGAAAACTCAAGATGACGATGAAGAGGGAGACACTTTCATTGCATCTATGCCACGAGAAGAGTCCTATAAAAATATAGTTGCTGCTGATAATGATGATGATTCTCAAATCTTTGATGATACAATACAAAAGTCTGCTGATTTAGAAAATTCTATAGTATTTAAAAGTTTTTCAACTCTTGTAAAAAAGAATTTGCTCGATAAGGCATATAGCCCACGTATTGATGAAAATGGCGAACTGAAACTGAGCAACACAGCTATTTCATATAATGAGAAACATATCAAATTAGATGGTGTATCAATTTGGCAACGTACGCCTGGCCTATTTGAATTAATATTTTATAAAAACCCAAAAAAATATTATTCTGATGATTTAGATGTGTATAAACGTTTTTTGAATAATACAAATGTATATAGACGCAATTATAATCCAAACGAGCAAATAAAAGGTTCTCAATTACTGAAATATAAAAAAAAATTTTAAAAAATTAATTGATAGAGAGGAGCATAAAGGTGGAGGAGTGAAACCTGTACAATACTATACATCAAAACGACCGAACTATGTTTATTGGGATAATCCTTACGTGTTAATGGATCGTTTGATACTTTTAATATCATCACAATCGGTTGGACATAATAATCATAACATTGAAATCAATTCTATAATAGAAGAACTGAAAGAATCTCATATCATCATTTTTATGGAGCAGTTTAAAAGATCGTGTACTACAATTGCAAGATAATATAATTTCAAGTTCACAACAATTACAGAATAAATTAATCTCCGAAATATCAATCAAAAGAAAGAATTCATAGGAACGAGTCGATACATTGAAAGGTTTCATTTATGAAATTATAACTCATCCGAACAAACAAACACACCAAAGTCAAAACTACCAAAACCGCGAAAAACGCCAATTATAAAATACGCGAAAAGCTTTGATACTACAGTTACAACTACCACTGACGATGAACATGTCGCACATCAAGAGTGATATAGTAGATGAACTTCATACTCGGGCACGGAAAAACTTCAAACGACTTCATGCTATTATAAAAGGATTGGATGATTTATGGCAAGCTGATTTAGTTGAAATGGAAGCCTACGCCAAATCAAATGCTGGTTATCGATATATTTTACCAACTATGGAGAATCTAAAAATAATGTAGATGTAACAAATGGAATGCGAAGTATATTTGAAGCTGGAAGAAAACCTAGAAATTTTCAAACTGATGGCAACAAATTTTATAACAAAAATTTTCAATCTTTAATGAAAGAAAATCATATAAACCATTAGTCAACATTTAGTTGAACGTTTTAATAGAACATTGAAGGGTATGATGTGGAAAAAGTTCAGTCTTAACGGTTCCTTTAAATGGTTGAATATTCATAAAAACCTAACAAATGCCTACAATAATAATTTTCATTCTAAGATTAAAATGAAACCGATTGAAGTAAACTATAAAAACGAACAAATGATTTTAAATACATGTAACAGGAATATGAAAATATTTCATAAACCCAAATATAAGAATGTAAATACATATTAGCAAGCATAATCATTTTTTCGAAAAAGGATACACACCCAACTGTACTTCAGAGATATTTCAAATCAACCGTGTTCAAAACATAAATCCTATAACTTATATTTTGAAAAAATTATCAAAATCAAATATTAAAAGGCTGTTTCTATGAAAAGAAATTACTCAAAACAAAATATCTAAATGAATATCTGGTTGAGAAAATAATCAAAAGACGAGGGAAAGAAGCTTTAGTTAAATGGCTTGGATTCTCTACAGAACATAATTCATGGATTGGAATAGATAATATATTATAAGTTAAAAATATATCTAACACTTTTGTATAATCTTTTTTAATAAATGGCTAAAAATGAAAAAATATTGAATTATTATTTTGAATCCTTATAGTTTAATTAGACAATTTTATTTGAATATGAATTGAATTGGATAACCTTTAAACTTGCATTTTCGGCTGTTTACAGTTTTTACCATG
Source organism: Diastata ussurica (assembly GCA_035078745.1). Classification (NCBI taxonomy): domain Eukaryota; kingdom Metazoa; phylum Arthropoda; class Insecta; order Diptera; family Diastatidae; genus Diastata; species Diastata ussurica. The sequence continues at coordinate 2,969 of JAWNPW010000468.1, forward strand.
AAATTGTAATGTTTTCCCTTCAAATCATAAATTTGGGTTCTCATCAGCTGCATATGCTTGAACGCGGCTCGCGGCTGAGCTTATTTCGGTCGCATACACACACACACACACACACACACACGCATATAAAAATTTTTTTTTGTTTTCAAAACTGTCATCAAACCATAAATTTGGTTTCTTATCAGCTACATATGTATGCTTGGACGCTGCTTAGCATATTTCGATCGTACACACGCGCATACACACATAAAAAATTTTTTTTTGTTTTCCAAACTTTATTGTACTCCTCTTCTTCGTATACACTACTACTACATTTTGACATGCTTGTCTAGCACCCCCGTTCCCCGAAACGGGAAACAAACCCGCTTCCAAGCGAACAACGCCCAGCGCTCAACGCTCGGAATCAGACACGGAACCAGGCACCAGCTCTGCTACCTACCGGATTTTTTTTCGCTTTTCTTTTGTGTCAAATCATTTTATGGTTCGCTACTTTGATGCATATTCCGTTACAAAGCCATACCGTTGATCTTTTTGAATGTCAAACTGGAGTGTCAAACTGTGATATAATAAGTGTCTTCGCTAGATTTACAGTTTCAATTCATTCTATGGTTCACTACTTTGATACATATACCGTTTGCAAACCATACAGTCGATGTTTGTGGACATCAAACTGTATTTTCTGGGGTTTTTGCCTAGAGTTTTACTACAAGTGTTGCTTTAAATCTCTGATTTTTGGATACTTTTTTTGTAAAACTGTACTGAAGGGTTTGTGACATGAGTGCGGTTTGTGTCTTCGATACAGTGACTCTCCATCGGGTGCTGGTGCAGGTGCAGTTGATACAGAACATACATAAACAATATACTGATATCAATTATTCTCTGTACATAAATAACGACTTCGTTCCAGTGCTGTTATTTCCAACCGGGTGAAACTCGACGGAGAGAGACCAATGAGTGATTTTAAACCAACTGCAATTTGCTGAATGGTATCTAATTGGTGAATGGGTATCTAATAGTAAAACTTCGTGATAGTGCGATAGTTAGAGTGAGATTAACACGTCCTCGTTTGAATCGATCGATGATTAAATTATAATTGTTATGAATTAATAATAATAATTTTTATCACATATCAATTAAAAAAAAAAATTATGTAAATATATTGATCGCATGCTCTAGCTCTACCTTTTTTGTGTGTAAAATCTATTACGGTTGATCTGAAATTTTAACTTCATGAAAAAAATCATCAAAATTTTGTAAAAATGATTAAATTAAAATATTTAAAATTCATTTCATTTGACTTCAAATTGAGCTTTTTTCGCTTTTCGAGTAATACCAATTTTGGTAGGTTACCACGCTATATAAAAAATCGAATTATTTGATATTAGGTTCAAGGAATGCCCAAAGGACGGAAAGCATGGTGCTTTTAATAATCATGTCATAAAAAATATTGATGCTACTGTAATTTCCGATGATTGTAAGAAAATCATAGAAGAAAAAGTGCGCCTCTTCTGCAAATACTTGACCGCAAAATGGGAAAAATTAACAAACCATCAGTAAAAACCAGCAACATCGGCTCGAAAACAAGGAGATGAGGACTTGGCAGCAGTTCTTGGAGAAAGTTTTATAATTTTTGTAATGCAATTGTCTTGAAAACAATTTTGCAAAAGATCAATATAATGTAATACGACGAAAATTCAATATTATCCGCCTCTTCTATCAACATTTTAAACTACGTATCTTTACAAAATGAGTTACAAATTACTAATTGAACTGAATAAATAATATGTGAAAAAAAAAAAAATACAAACTATTTTCTTGTCATTTTCGACCTCAGAAGCGTTAATGAGAATGAGATGGTGATTATAGCCTTCAAATACCACAATATTCCACAATATTCTTGCTGTTAATAATTTCGCACAGCAAAAGTGGTCATTCGACATAATGTGCATTATATGGCAAGTGAACTGTTCATTGAAAGCATTTTTTTTTTTCTGCACACAAAACTGTCTTCAACAAAGCTGGAAAATCGAAAAAATCTTCTTGCTGCATTTCGTGTACCTGGAGCTTCTTTCTCAAGCCGGTTGACCTTGAACTTGTGGTTTAGGGTTACATTGGGGAACTTTACTTCACCCATTAAAAACATTGCGGCCACATGACTGTTCTCGTTTTGTCTCCCCCATGTGTGTGAGTAAAATGTCACATCGGAAATGCAGGTAGCTTTTCAAAAAGAGCATATAAGCAGGAATCTATTTCGTTTCCATCTCTAGCAGCTCTAGCCACATATAGTGTCATATATAGTGTGTTGACTTTATAAGTGACCACATATAGTGTGTTGACTTTCCTGCAACATAATCGTGAACTTTTAAGTTATAAGTCCATAACTGCCTTTCATAATATGTTACCGACGATCCAACACATGGTGTTGGCAGACATTGCTGTATCAGATCAAAACTGAAACTGAACTGTCGCAAGCTTATTCGTTTTTTTGACATCATAAGCTGCAGTAGCCTGCTTTTAATGTACATATCGAATATAAGTATATCTACGCTATTATTTTTCACTATTTAATTATTCCGTTCGGTATACAAGACCTAAGTTGACTGATGTCCTTAGAAGAATCTTAAACGTTTCAAAGGCATCGGTCATAAACACTTAAATGAATTGAACAGGTAAATACAAAACAAAATATGCATTTTTCGACATATTGCCTAAAGATCAAATGATTACGACTGGTAGACGTTGTCTTAGACTTGAGCTATTGATATCAAAAGAGAAAAACAATTGAGTTGAACCCAATCAAAAACTCAAAATGCATTTTTTTGACTGTATACCTTTTTGCCTAACGTCAGAGGTATATTTTTAATACATCTATATTGAAAAACCGACACAAACCAGTAGTTTAAAGAATTTGCCTGAACAAACCCGTTCTCTAATGTTGCAAAAATATATATTCTTCTGAGCGTCATAAATTAAAATGTGCCGTTATAATTGAGTAAAAAAACATGAATTTTATACTGAGGCATTTTATTTTCATACATTTTCCAACATTTTTTCTTTTGACATGCCTATTAGGGCTGTCTAGAAATTACTCACTACTCTTCTTACTCACTACCATTTTTTGATTCATTCTGTCCTAAGAACGTCAGGTGTAAAATTTTGTGTCGATCGGACCTCACTTTATGGACCCGGATAGTCCCTAATAATTTAAAAAAATTATATTGTACGAGAAAAGTTTGATTTATTTTAAAATTGTGTTTTTTTTTTTGACTTCAGAATATCAAATAAAAAATTTGGTTCTTGAAACTTTTAAAAATTAAATTTTACGAAAAAAAGTTTCATTTATTTTCAAATTTTGTTTCCTTTGAACTTCAGAATTTCATATAAAAATTTTGGTTCTTCAAACTTTTAAAAATTAAATTTTACGAAAAAAAGTTTCATTTATTTTAAAATTTTATTTCTTTTGGACTTCAGAATATCATTTAAAAAATTTGGATTAGTTTCCGGTCGGGATTGATTGACGCGGACTGTCCTTGAAAATTTTAAAAATTAAGTTTTACGGAAAAAGTTAGATTTATTTTCGACTTTTGTTTCTTTGAGATTTCAGAATGTCAATTAAAAAATATGGAGTCGTTCCGATCGGGATTAGATTATGGACTGTCCTCGAAAAAATCGAAATTTACATTTTACGAAAAAAATTTCATTGAAACTGATTGATAATTACAATGGTTTACTTAAACTGATGGACAATTATAATTCATTTCATTTTACATTATTTGAAGTAAGAAATAAAATTTTCCAAAATAATATAACTTTTATTTTTCAAGGACAGTCCCTTCATGATCTGTAGAAGTATTTTGTAAACTTAACTCCTCACAATCTCATACTTGAATTTTCGGAAAATACCGACCAGATTCCAGACAGACAGATAATTTTATATTCGACGTTCTTAGATTTCAAACAAAACCAAAATATCGCTGGTTAATCAAAATAATCTTGCATAACCGACATTAAGTGGGACGGTGATTCCAAAAATCTGGTCAACAAAGTTTTCTCCGAGATCATTAATGAGTTAAGGAGCGTTAAACTTAGTTTCAATTGTTTTAGGAACAAATGATAAAATAAGTATAATTTAATGAATAACTTCTAAGCTGTTAATCTAACTCAAAAATAGTTTTCTGGGGAATGTTGAAAAATTTCATTATCTATAACATGAACTACTTCCTATTCAGAACGGCTCATTACATGATGTTATATTAGCGAATATGTGCGACAACCTCTTCAAATTAAAAAAAAAAAAAATAATTCAAGTGTCAATAACTAATAAACGGTTTGTTCTAATAAAATTTCGACCTGATTTTTGGATACCATCCTGTTTTACATTAGCGCTTGGTGTTGATTCATCCACATCATTACGGCTTTCGGATTTAAAAAAATTTTTTTAAAAATTCAAAATATTTCCTGTTTATAAAATGTTCTAAAATCTTAATCTATCAATCGATTACGATCATTGGTGGCGTTGTGGAAAGGTAATGATTGTTAATTGAATATTAAGTGGTTCAATTTGGAAATTAATCTAACTTTTTCCGCATAATATAATTTTCTCAAGTTTTCGAGGACAATCTGGGTCTATTGAACGTGGTCCGATCGACAAAAAAATTTTACGCATGACGTTCTCATGAAAAAATAAAACAATCAATTCTTGAGAATAGAAAATCGATTTTTCTTGGACACCCTTAATTCCTATGTAATCCTTATAAATGTATGTTACATCGTGTGATATAATCAATTTTAGGTCTATGAACTGTTTTCAAATTCGAATCTTATTTTTTCTGGTTGCCGTGCTTGTGCTATCCTCTTTGGTCTGGTTCTAAAATGTTGTTAGCAAGTTTTCTACGTTTCTTGAAAATGGTTATTATTGGATGATCATTAATCATTTCTGCAAAATAGTTTGCATCGTCGCCTTGTTTGAAAAAATAAGCATTGTTGCTTTGGTGATGATCTCTAGATCACCCAATATCCTCGACGATTTGCAATGAATTGTCATTTCTTTTCAATGTCTCCAACTTCTCAGTATGAGTTGAATAACTGTTTTGTTTTGTGCTCGCTAAAATACTCCTCACATTTGAACTTACAAGTCTCGGTACATCGAGTTTTCATATTTCTTTCTTTCTAATTTTTTCGCTCTTTCCGATTGATTCATATCGTTTTCCATTACTTCTTTACTTCTTTATTTCATTTTGGGGGGCTATTTTTTTATTTATAATTTTTTTTGCAGTGAACTTCTTAAAATCAACTTGCCGCATTAAAAGTAAATGTGCACATTTGTGATTCAATGTAGGGGAGGAGGTCTAGTTATGGGACGGGTTTTGTTTTTAAGCTACAAGTTTCAATTGTTCTAACCAAATCGAATGTTCAATACATCGTGAGAAAGGTACTTTTCGAGGCCGGTTTTTTTTTTTTTGAGCCACCTAGAAAAATGTTTTAGAAATGAAAAACTAGGAAGTGAAAAACACATTACTATCAAAAATAAGAATTTTTATTCATTGTAAAGGCATTATAAATTTTTATTATTAATTTTAATTTTCATCCAATGGTGACGACGATTTTGTTTTTGAGGTGGTGTCATTAGTGACTTTTTCTTTGTTGCTTTCTTTTTCAAACTAACAATATTATCTGGAGAGGGCAGCATGCAACTCTCCATCGGACTTCGGCCATGTTTCGATCGTTTTTCGGGGTAACGACTTTCAGTGGGCCAATTTCATTCGAAATTGGAGAGCTTGTTATGGCAGCTGATTTAGCCGATGCTTATCGGGATGTTGATAGTTCAGACGTTTCTTCTGGGCTGATATTATTCGGAACAAAAACGATCCGCCGCTGTTACTCTGCATTCAACTAAGCTTCATGCGCAGCTGGTTCATAATTCTGTCCGTCGGCTTCAACAAAATCTGTATGTAGTTGGTTACTCACTCATTTTTAATTCGGTATTAGTGTCGGTCCGTTGACTAATTGTCATGGCAGTGTCACTGTTTAGTTGTTTTGCATCACCGATTTTACGCAAGTGATAATGTGGTCCGCAACTAGACCCCTACTATGGTTCGTATCCAAGCCATTACATAATTTTTATATACACAGAAAAAAAATTATTTTAAACCATATATTGCCATAACCGCACATTGCATCACAATGTCTAATTTATATACTAAGTTTTAATGTAAAGGTGTCATCATTTTCCATTGAGTAACTCTTAAAGATTTCTATTGTAAAAAAATATAATTTAATATTTTTAGTCGATTTTCAACACAATATTTGGATCTAATTCAAACAATCCGAAGCTACACCCTCTCCCCTATATTGCGAAATTAAAAGTTGATGTGTACCAGCCATGAACGAGCGTAGAGATAAAGTAGTAGTTGTTGGTTCCGAATTAAATATATCTAAGCTTTCGTAAAGTGATTGTACAATTTGAGTGGAGGGGTCGCACAAACAATTCTCGAAAACTGGGCGGAATACAGTTGTGGGAGTGGGTGAAGGCTCAAGTATTTCTTTGTTGCTGTCATTGCTATCTTCCAGCGAACCTGGGTAGTACGTTACAGCATGAACGTTATAATGTTCTGAAAACGATAATGATCTGGATGAACTAGGAGATAATGATGTTAAAGATGTCGGTGCAGTTACAACCAGCCATTTAGAAATATTCAATAAGAAAATTAAGTATTATCATTGTAATCGCGCGCATTATTTCAAAATATTTACAATTTTTTTCAACAGCCATCTTTTTACTAACAATAACGTCATAAAAATATATAACAATTTTGCTGAAAAAAAAAAAATTGTTTCATCAAGAACGTCACAAATCCAACGAAAAAATTTAGATTTATTTTCAAATTTTATTTCTTTTGTACCTGAGAATGTCAGATAAAAAATTTGGAGTCGTTCCGGTCGGGATTGACTGACGCGTACTGTCTTTGAGAAATATTTTCAAACAATAAATTTTTTTTTTCACCGTGCATGACTTGTAGGAGCGGGAGTGCGGAAACGTGACATCCATACCAAGAGTCTTGACCTCTAGTTCCGAAAACTAATTTTAATCGTTTCAAATTATAATTCATCCATTCCATTATTAGAAAAATAAAAAATATATTTTTCAAAATAAAGTGACTTTTAATTTTCAAGGACAACCCCGTCATGATCTGTAGTAGTATTTTATGAATTTAACTCCTCATCTCATACTTGAATATTCGGAAAATACCGACATGATTACATCTACAAAAAATTTTATATTCGACATTCTTAGATTTCAAAAAACCTAAAAATCGCGGATTAATCAAAATTATCTTGGATAACCGACATAACATGAATAAAATGAGATGCTGATTTCAAAAATCTGGTCAAAAAAATTTTATCCGATACCATTTTTGAGTTATGGAGTTGTAAACTTTGTTTCAATTCTTTTAGAAAAAAATTATAAAATGAGTACAATTTAATGAAAAGCTTCTAAACTAAGTGTTGAAATATTGCAACCGTGCAAGTTAAACGTTTCCATGTTAATGACTCTTCTATAAAAGAAGAAGCAAACTAATCGAGTTTGCATGTCTTGTATGTACACATGTTGTCGCACAGTTTAGTTCTCAATAAAACGTTCATGCATAACCACGCGCATTTGTTTACTTATTTTTCTAACAAAGGTTATGGGCCCAGGCGGCAAAAAATAAAAAACGATGAGTGCTGTGTATCAAATAGAAAAACTTAATGATAAAAACTATGATGTTTGGAACATCCAAATGAAAAGTGTTTTGATAAGTGCAGATCTTTGGGGTGTCGTGTGTGGCAAATTAGAAAAAGTTGCTGCTAATTCTGCTCACTGGGACAGAACAGATAAAAAAGCGTTGGCTAGCATCATTCTAAATGTAAATCCGGCCAAGTGGTCCAATTCGAAAAGTGTCGTTGTACAAACAGTTGTTAGGCCTCAGTATGTCTGAAGGTGATAAATTGTTTTAAACGATGAACTCAAAGTAATCATATTATTGTCCAGTTTGCCTGCAAAATATGAAAATTTCGTCAAAGCAATTGAAACGCGCGGTTCGCTTCCTACTTTTGACGTCATCAAATTGAAACTCTCTGAAGAAGGAGCGCGAAGAGATCAGAAAAACGACCGCGAACAACAACAACAAGCGTTCTATGCACAAAATAAGCCAACAGAAGAAACAAAAAGTCATAAAAAATTCATCGGTAAATGTTTTCGTTGTGGCAAACGCGGACACATAGCGACGAAGTGTCGATCAAAAGTAAATAACAATGATCAAAGCGCAAATTTAGAACAAAATCTTTCGATTTCGGTTTTTGCTGCAAGTCAAAATTTCGTTACAAAAAGAAATACATGGTGTGTTGATAGTGGCGCGACATCTCATATGTGTTGAGAGAAAAGTATGTTTGTATCGTTTGTCGAGCATAACGAAAAAATAATGTTAGCAGCCGATAATTTTATACACTCACCCGGTAAAGTAACTGTAATTCTGAAAGCAAATAAATGCGAAATAACATTGATGGATGTTTTGTATGTTCCGTCTTTGCAATAAAATTTTTATTCAGTGAGTAAAGCGTTGAGTTTTGGACATTCGGTTGTGTTTAAAAATGATGTCGCAACAGTTAAATCAAAAGACGAGCGGTTGTTGTTAAATGCAAAATTGTGAAACAATTTGTTTATCATGACTGATATAAAAACATAATCGTTACTGTATGCCACAAAAGAGATCGCGATGAAATGGCATAATCGATATGGCCACTTAAATTTTAAAGATTTGAAAGAACTTTCGAATGAAGATTTGGTTCGTGGTTTTGACTTAAAGAACGTTGCACCTGATATAAATTGCGATACGTGTAATCGATGTAAAATTTGTGCAGTACCGTTTCCACAAAAGGTCGAACGCATAACAAACGATTTATTTCAACTCGTACATACGGACGTATGCGGTCCTATGAATAAAAACTCAACTGATGGTGCTCGTTATTTTGTGACGTTCATTTATGATTACTCACGAAGAGTGTTCGTTTATTTCATCAAAACAAAAGTCCAAGTGCTTGAAAAATTTAAAATTTTTAAAAATCTTGTTGAATATCAAACAAATAAGAAAATAAAAACAATTCGCAGTGACAACTGAGGCGAATATGTCAATAACGATTTCGATAAATTTTTGAGTGACTGTGGTATAAAAAGACAGCTAATTGTGCCGTATACACCGCAACAAAACGGCGTTGCGGAAAGAGCAAATAGAACCCTCGTAGAAATGGTAAGAAGTATGTTAGTGCATGCAAATTTGGAAGAGCCACTTTGGGAAGAAGCACTTGCCACAGCAACATATTTACGTAATAGATCACCGTGTAAGTCTTTGAACAATAAAACGCCTTTTGAAATGTGGAGCGGTCGAAAACCAATTGTCAAACATTTAAAAACATTCGGCTCACGTGCATTTGCACTAGATATGCAAAGGCAAAAAATATGTGTTCGTCGGATATTCTGTAACGGCAAAAGCATATCGTTTGTTTGACAGAAACGCGAAACAAGTAATTGTGCGACGGGACGTTAAATTCGTTGAAGAAACTTTTGACACTGTTAACCATATCGAAAATGGCACCAATTATCCTACTGTAATTATAAATACTGACTCAAACGATGCTGATGATGAATCGACTTCTGACAACCAACAGTATGAAACTTGCAACGAAAATACAAGTATGTCAGAAAACAGTTCATCAGAGGAAGATTCGAATGTAACTCTACAAAATACCGGAAGTCGTCGAGGACCTGGTAGGCCAAAAATAGTACGAAGTGGTCCAGCAGGTGGGCCCAGAAAAATTTATAATACAGTCAACTATATGAGTGAAAATGAAGATATAGAAACACCACAAACTCTAAAAGAAGCTTTGTCAAGCGAATATTGACTTGAGTGGGAGATTGCTATGAAGAAGGAGTTTGATGCTCTTCTATCGAATGAAACGTGGTGGTTGGTCGATCTTCCATCTGGACAAAAAACAATTGGTTCAAAGTGGGTTTATCGTATTAAGTGAGCTTAAAATGGCAATGTTGAAAGATTCAAGTCGAGACTTGTTGCGAAAGGTTGCAGCCAGGAACTTAACGTTAATTATTGGGAAACGTTTTCGCCTGTCATACGTTATGAAACGATAAGAATGTTAATAGCTTTAGCTGTTGAAAAGGAATTGTTTTTACATCAAATCGATATTTCGAATGCATACTTGAACAGCAACCTTAACGAAGAAGTTTATATGCGACAACCCGAAAATTTTGTTGACAAAAAATATTCAAAGCGATTTCGGAAGTTGAATAAGGCTATTTACGGACTGAATCAGTCAGGTCGAGCATGGAACAGTACTTTGGACGCTATTTTAAAAGATATTGGTTTCACACCGTGTAAAATGAACCATGCTTATACACAAAACAAACACAAAATTCGTAGAACTTAATAGCAGTCTACGTTGATGATCTTATTATTGCTTGTTCAAAAGAAACTGATATCGATGGCATCAAACGAAAAATTGAAGCAAAATTTGAAGTGCACGACGATGGACCTTTACGACATTTTTTGGGCATGGAAATTGAAAGAGATGTAAACAAGGAGCCATATCTGTCTGCCAGTCACAGTACATCAAAAATCTGTTGGAGATGTATAGAATGGGCGTTTGTCGACCTGTTGCTACGCCTCTTGATCCAGGCTTTAAAATATCGTGCGACAAGGCCTGATATTATGTACGCAGTCATCAAGTTGGCACAAAGAAATGTCGACCCTCACATCGAACATGAAATAGGTGCACATCACGTATTGCGATATTTGTCTAACACAGTTGGTCTAAAGCTTTGTTATCGCAAAACGGGTGAACCAGTTCGAGGTTTCGTCGATACCGATTGGGCAGGTAACAGTTTGGACGGAAAATCGTGGTTCTACATTTTCATGGGAAGCAAAGCAAATGTTGTAGCGCTTAGCAGTACGGAAGCTGAGTACATTGCAATGTCATCGGCAGCAAAAGAAGCTATTTACCTGCGTCGATTATTGAGCGAAGTTGGCTGGTACAGTGAGAATCCGATCGTAATCAACGGCGATAACTTAAGTTCACAACAAATAGCGAAAAATCCGATACACCATAAACGAACCAAGCACATGGACATCAAGTATCATGATATCAGAGAAGTTTTTGCAAATAATGAAATCGAATTAAAATATGTATCAACAAATGATAATGTTTCTGATGTTTTCACCCAATGTTTACAAAAACAAAAACATACAAAATTTGTAAAATTGCTTGGATTAAAGTAATTTGTAAGGAAATATTTATCTTGAAAAGGAATGTTGAAATATTGCAAGTTAAACGTTTCCATGTTAATGACTCTTCTATAAAAGAAAAAGCAAACTAATCGAGTTTGCATGTCTTGTATGTACACATATTGTCACACAGTTTAGTTCTCAATAAAACGTTCATACATAACCACGCGCATTTGTTTACTTACTTTTCTAACACTAAGTTTTCTGGTGAATGATGGCAAATTGTATCATCTACAACATGAGGTACTTTTTATTCAAATCGTCCTATTACATGGTGTTTTATTATCTAATAGGTGTGATAACCTCATAAAATTTCAAATGTCAATAACTAAAAAACGGTGTAATATAATGAAATTGCGACCTGATGTTTTGATTCTGCATTCCGTTTTACGTTAGGGCTTGATGTTGATTCATCCATATCATTATGGTTGTCGGATTTATAAAAATTGTTTAACAAATTAAAAGTAGTTCCTATTTAGGAAATAAAATAGTAATCTATCAAACAATTTCGTTCGTCGATGGCGTTCTGGAAAGGTAATGAGCTCATCTGTTAATTAAAAAAAAAATGGTTCAATTTGGAAAGGAGTCAAACTTTCCCGTATAATCAGTGTTGCCAGATTTTGTTTTCAAAAAACAATGAATTTCCAAATATAAAACTGTTTTTCCGACCAAAAAACTGTAACATAAATTAAGGTTTTCTAAATTTTTTTTGATACATATAAGGGTTTTTCAATAAGAGCGCTACAAAAGTTTTTGCGCCCATTTGTGTAGAGATCAATAGCGTAGCAAACATGTTATCCACACAAAACCAGATTTTCAGATGCTTTTTGTAAACGGTCCAGCTCACGAACGGTTAACAACAAAGCCGAAATATTTTGCGAATCATCATAAAATAAACCAAAGTACATTTTGAGAAGGGTACACGAGCAACTTTTTTCCGTGAGGCACTCTAATATAAATATGTATGTCCAAGCAAGAATTGAGTTCGTGTAGAGCAGCACTAGTGTTGGGAATAACATGACATTAGTTAGTGTGTGGGACTGAACATGGACAGATTGGTCTGAAAAGACTGAAGTTAATTTCGGAAGGGTAAGGCTTCGAATACCTTGAATTGGGTACCAATATCACACAGGCGATTGATCATAAAAAGCAGTTCGAAAATTAATTATTTTTTTCGTTCTTTCTATGATTATTTTTTTTTTATCGACGTGATAGTATCATTTGAGAGTAAACTAAAAATTTGAAATAATAATTGTTTTTATATAAAGTTTCCATTTGGAATTTCAAGTGAAGTAGGTACTGTAAATATAAATATATATTTAAATAACAAAAAAAAATTCATTTAAAACAAAGTCACATACAATTCGAAATAAATCATAGCTGAAAAATACAGTATTTGTAATGTGGATCACATTTTCAATCGCTTTTTTTGGTGAAATGAAATTCAATTTCATTATTTTTCATAAATTGATTTGTTAATTTTTTTAAACATCTGGTTCGTTACATCAAATTTAGAACAATCTGATTTTTTTTAGGAGATCGTTGGTTCTTAAATTACCTCTGAAAGTTAAAATTTCTAATCTATTTTTATATCCTTCACAAAGGGTATGTTGCGTTTGTAACACTCAGAATGAGTGACCGGGGACCATATAAAGAATATATAATCTGGATCAGCATCGATAGAGAAATCGATCTACCTATATCCGTCCGCCCGTCCGTCCGACTGTCATCCGTCCGTCCGACCGTAAGCAAAAACTAGATAGTAGGAGTTGAGATAATCGAACCAAA
>JAWNPW010000472.1:0-16042 GCA_035078745.1 Diastata ussurica
CAATAAAAAAAATTTTATTCGTTGAAATTTTTTGACGATATTAGTGAGTCTTTAATGTTTGAAAAAAACGAAGAAAATATCAAATTTATTTTAACAATATTAAATATTTATTTTGTGTTACAAATTTCTATTAAAAACATGAAATATAAGCATTTAATATATTGAATAAATGCCCACTACTTTTGGCCCAAAAAAAGTATAAGCGAAAATTCGCTCAACAAGAAACACTAATACCGACGCAACATTTTTTAAGAGTGTGTGCGTGACTTAATCATATGGCTTCGGACTTTCGCGTCTGTATAGTATGTGACCAAAAGCCACGCTTCACACTCTCGGGTTGCCTTCTTCCTCTTTCATTTCTTTTATAGGGCTGCCGTTTTATTTTTTTTTATTTTTTTCATGTTTTTTTACAACTTAAAATTATTGATTACATATTTTAATTTCAGGGGCGTAATCTTACTATCTACTTAGGTTATTTACTTCTTTTTTTTCAGAACTTATTTTAATTAGGTATTTTTTCTTCATTTCATTTCTCAAAACTTATGTTTATACTTATTTATTTTACTTTTCAGAATGTATATGTCTATTTTTCCTTTTTCAGGGCTTAAATTTAATTTTTATTTTTTTTTTCCAGAATATTCTTTTTCTTATTTTCAGGACTTAGTTTTAATTTTATTTATAACAATTTTTTTTGTAATTGTCTTTCTTTTCAGATATTATTTTTAAATTTTTTCTTCCAGATCTTATATTCATTTCTTATTGTTTTCTTTTTCAGGGATAAATTTAATTTTGTAAATTTATTTTCTTTTCAGGACTTATATAATAGTTTCGTATTGTTTCTTTTTTCAAGTCTTAATTTTAGTTATTTTTATTTTTTTTTCGAATTTAGCTTAAGTTTTATTTTTTTTTCTAATAATAGCAATCTATATATTTATACTTCAACCTAATACAAAACAAATTACGCTGCACAGCGGTGTAAATTGAAAAAAGGTTTAACTTAGCTAAGTCTGCGTTTCATGTCTTTATCGTGAATGCACATTTCCTTGCCTCATTGCTCGTCTTTTAGAGTATACATTGAATTTCCTTTGACCTCCACTACGTGGGCTTTTGTAAACATTGGAGCAAATTTGGCGCAGTATTTGTTGCCAGCGTTACTCAAACTAAAATTCCGCCGATAGACTAAATCGCCAATGGCAAACTTTTGGCTGTTGCTTCGCAAATTATAACGTTTCGCTGAATTTTCGAATGCTAGTTTAATATTTTCTATGACTTCAGATCTGATGATTTTCAAGCGGTCAATTCTAAGTATTTCCTGTTCTTCTCCTATCAGGGAATTCAATTTACGCAAAACGGTATAGTCACTCACATGACTTATCATTTGTTGCCCAAATAAGGCAAAATAGGGCGTAAATCCAATCGTCTGATGGTAGGCGCTTCGAAGCGCTTCCCCAAAATCATATAAATATTTGTCCCACAGAGTTTGATCCTTTTGAAGGGAAGAACGTATTCCCCCAATTATTGATCGGTTCAGCCGTTCACTAGCGTTCGCTTGAGGAATAAAGACAGCAGTTCGGATATGTTTTATTCCTCTCTCGGTAAGAAAATTGATGGGCTACCATTGTCGGACATCATACACTCTGGTGTTCCAAATTTTGGGAATACGCTTTCCCTTAGATAATCACATATAATGGTGGTGGTGAATTTCCTTATAGCATGGAATAAAGGAAATTTTGTTATGTGGTCGAGCATAATCAAAATACCGATATTACCCCGTTTCGACCTCGGGTATGGACCAAGCAGATCAATGTAGAGCTTCTGGAAGGGTCTTTGTACTGAATATTGAGCAATCATAGGCGGGCGTAAAACAACATTTGGAGCTTTAGTTTCATGGCAAGTATCGCACTTAGCGATAAAGGATTTGACATCCGCAGTCATTGATGGCCAATAAAAGTTTTTACGTAACCGCTCTAGCGTTTTGGCTATGGCTCCGTGACACTTGTTGTGGGGGCAGTGTGCCTTCTTGATCGTGTCGTTCACTAATGATTCTGGTATCCAAAATTTCCAGATAGATATTTCCCTAACTTGATCCCCATTAGCAAATTCAGTGCGTTTGTAAATTTGGTTATCAAAGATTTGAAGATTTGGTCCGGTAATCGGGCTTGATTTTTTTCGATATAATTTTTCAGGTTCAAATAATCTTCAGAAGCGAACGCTTTCGAATCTAAATCTACGGTGGGGCTAATTTCTATTTCTCCTACTTCGTTTTCAAAATTCTGCCTCAACAATGCGTCCGGAACAACGTTTTGAGATCGACGACGATGCTGAATCGTAAATTTGAAGCCCTGCAGCGTAAGAGACCATCTCGCTAAGCAACCGCTTAAATCAGTTTGACGCATGAGCCATTGTAAGCTAGCGTGGTCTGTTATTATCGTAAATTCTAGCCCCTCGATATAGGCACGGAATTTTTCACGATTCAATTTGTGAGAAAAGAACGCGACTGGAACTTTTACGTTATTCTCGTTAAGTTGAGCCAATACAGCCCCTACTCCTAATTTACTATCCCCGTCCCATTGTAAAATAAAGCGTTTGGCATAGGTAGGACTAGCTAACACAGGCGCGGTTGATGATAACATTTTTAACGAGTCAAAGGCTATTTGAGCTTCTTCTGTCCAGTTGAACCCTCTTCCCTTCCTGAGTAAATTAGTGATAGGCGTAGTTATAGATGCGAAATTTGAAATAAATCGTCGGTACCAGCCTGCCATTCCTAAAAATCTCCTGGTTCGTTTCACTGTTTGAGGGGCAGGATAATTCACAAAGGCAGCGTTGTTATCAGTATCAACACGAAGGGTACCATTTCCTACTATATAGCCCAGGTATTTCACCTCCTTTAGATAAAACTTGCTTTTTTCCAGATTTATAGTCAACCCCGCATTAATTTGATAGCCACGTCCTTTAAAACTGTCATATGTTGTTCGAAGTTTTCTGAAATGATCAATAGGTCATCTAGGTATACAAATACACTATCGCGAAATTGTGGTGGTATAACCCGATCCATTAATATAAAGCATAAAACTTGTGGAGCGTTGAATAGCCCGAAAGGCATTACTTTATATCGATACAATGGTCTATTTGGCACTGTAAAACAGGTCAAGTCTCTACACCTTTCTGCTAATGGGTTTTGCCAAAATAATCTACGCAAATCTAGTGAACTAATGTATTCAGCTTTTGGTAATCGGCTCAATATTCCGTTAATATGCGGCAATGGGTACGCGTCTTTTATGGTTACCATATTAATTCTCCGTGAGTCCAATCAAAGACGTACTTTTTCGGGTTTGCGCACTAATACAACCAGACTTGACCAAGGGTTATGAGGAGATTATTCAATCACTCCTAGTTTTAACATGTCATCAACCTCTCGGTGTACCAATTTCTCAATAGCACGAGATATCGGGAAATATCGTTGCTTAATCGGATGTACGTTTGGCTCTAGATCGATAATAAGTTCCATGAGACTGCTTTTCCCTAAACCCTCCTTCGCAAATGAAGTATATAATTTCTTTACCATTTCAAGCTGACGTAATTGGTCTTTATTCAGATTATGCATTTTAGACTTCATTTGAATCGTTAATGGTGGTTCAATATCTATTGCGGAAATTGGATTCGGTGCTATGTCAAATATAGACCAGAAATCAATTCCCAATATTATATTTTGAGATAGGCTTGGAACAATGTAAAAGCAAATTTCAGCTTGGGCCCCCTTAAATTCAAATCCTAGCGAAATTGTGCCAAATACTATTCGATCTCGGCCATCCGCGGTTCGAACTGCAGTTTTGTGTTTTATGACATTGGTTTCCTTCGAAACAATGGGTGCGTTCAGCAGAGAACTTCACTCAATGATCACTGATAGATTTTCGAAAATTTTTCTGCTGAACGCGACCGCTCCATGATACTGATACCAAATTTGATGTATCATGATACTTAAAAAGTATCATACAAATAGTGTGCTGCTTTTCGATGTATCATGATTCAATCAAATGTTTCTGTGTAAAACGAAGCAATAAATATTTAATTACATCCCTGCAAATTTTATCACATGCATTTATGAAATAAACGTAGCAATGCGTTCAGCAGAGACATGTATCAGAAATCTGATACCTGATAGGTGAGACCTGAGCGATTTTCTCTGCTGAACGCGCCCAATATCTTTTCTACACAATGAAATCGCAGCGGACTCTTAAAACTAGCCGCTGAATGCGAACTAAGGAACGATGAAGTCAGTTTTAGGTCCGAGAATCGATTACATTCGGAAGTTGTTACACAATCATGTGAACCAACAATTAATCTCAAGGCAACGATCTTCACTCATCTCCGAATTGTCAGCTACGAAAAGCAATTGAAAAATATCACCAACGAAATTGAAGAAATCAAATTTCATCAAACTCAATTACCAGCTCTACAAACATCCAGTACACATCTCGCAAGCATGCGCCTTATTCTAGCCATCCTCATCTATCTACGGCTCAAATGCCACAGAAGAAAATACGTTCTTCGCTCAAAGCGCACTCGCCAAAAAAAGGTATCAACCAAGGTCTCTAACGCCGAATTTAAATCGTTTCTCGTTCTCGGAGTCGTTTCTAAATTTAAGACCGAAGACTCCGATGACGTCAGATCCAAATGGTTTCAGAACCCTAACTCTAGGTCACTTTTAACCTAAATGTCCTTGTCATCAAGATGGGTTCTAGTCAGCTTTCTGAAGAATGAATTCTGCATAACTGCAGAAAATGATTGCGATAACATCCCGACCATGGAACCTTACGACGAATCAAATGCAGTGAAAGGGGATCGGAAGAGAAAAGTGGTAACACCATAAGAAAATCCACGTAAGGTTATGTTATAAAAAATGCCGTTGTTATCTGTAATCACACATACGGCAATCATTTCACTAAATCAAGTTGAGGTGCAAAAATTTAATCATAATCCAGGTATCTACTTCAAAACCCCTGGATGTGCAAGAATAACGTCAAGGGATACTGGACCCCACTTCACACAATCTACGGTTTCATGCAACATCTCCAGAATTTTACGGAAAAATTACCTACAACACACATATTTTTGGAAATAATAAATCAGTTCGCCCAACAAATCAGTGAACTGCGGGATAATTTGGTTCCTTTGCAGTCACAAAATCCACCACCCGAGTGAAATGAACGGGCATCATTAAACATCGAAGGCAACATCGCAAAATAATTATTTGGTAGACTGTATAACGAGTTCATACTCCAGGCTAGCGAGTTCATATCTCAAATGGTAGATGTAATCAACAAAATCAATTACAACGAAGATCATTTGTATGGATTGATCATGTTTAGTGTGTAAAGTTCATAAAATAAACGTAAGACGAAGTGCGAGTAAATACGATGTTTATTCGTTCACATTCGCTTACTAACTATATTGTTTTGTTTTACGTACAGAACAAATACGACAGATGATGTGTGAGTTGCCAGATATATACAATTTTGGAAATTATTATAATTAGAATTCAAATGCTAATACTTAGTTGCAACACAACAAAAAATCTCAAATTACAAAACTAAATAATATAAGGAGTCGTTGTATACGCTGTAACATTCAAGGATTCGTGAACGATCGGTAACGGAGCTACTTTGTGTATTGGTCTTCGTAACGAACACTTTGTAGTATGTAGGTCAATTACGCGCGCGCCTTGCTGCACGTTGCTCAACTGCCACTGTTGTAGTGGACTGTTATCCTCATGGACTATAACCAGCTGACTTGGCTGCACGTGCTGGACCAATTTGAAAACTGTTTTAGCTCAAAGATATAATCGCGTATCCACATCTACCAACATTTTGGTACGTTATTCGTTGCCAACGTGCTGGAGATGCAGTTTTTTGGTCGTCGATACACTCTTCTGCACAGCGACAAGTGATGTGCCAATCAAAAAGTTTTACAGGTGACATATGGCCAAACTCTTTATATTCTAAATCCTAAATATTAATGGACTATAAGGCACCATAATCTTTTTGCGATTGCAGCACATTCTGGCGGTCAAGGAGGTTACTTTTCATCCCACCTAGTAATTATTCGATTTCAAATAAGAATGTTGCGACAAAGCAAAATAAAAATTAACTCAATTTATTTGTGCGGTACTCCGGCAGCAACAATTTTACTGCAGTAGTCTTGCGACTATTTGCAGATTTCTTACGGAGCGTTGCCAACAATATCCGCAATCCAGCTTCGAACAATGTTGTTTTTTTTCCCTTTATTTTTACACCCGTCTTTACGACATCAGGTAATTATTCTTAGATTTGGGATAACGTAAACTTAAATCACTACTTAAATTTACAAGTTTTTACATTTTACGTTTAAATTTTTATTTAAAGGTAAAGTTGGGATATCTCGGTCGGCGTAAGTCGTTTCACTCTTCTTATGTTAGAAATTTCTTCGTTTGGTAGTTGCCTCATATGAGGATTGGAGTGATGTGAATGGAAGATTTGCTTTCTGCTGCTTGTACGGATGGCTTGCTTGTTTAGATCCTTGTGAAGATCGTGGTTGGAAATGAAGAATTTTTAAATGTAGTCAACGAATTATTAAAATATTTGATAAAACGCTGTGCCCCAAATTTCGATGCCATACATAATTGGCTGAATAACTGTTTTGTATATAAGAATTTTGTTTTATAAAGAAAGTTTCGATTGAGTGTTTGAGATTAATGACATCAAAAACAGATTTAACAATTGTCTAAACGATTGTCTAAATCTGTTTTTGATTTCATTTCGTTTTTGTGTTATGTGATCCTTCCAGAGAAGTTCTGTTATGCCAAGGTATTTTACTTCGTTTTGTTTTTTATAGTTTTTTTGTTGATTGTAAGGTTGTTTGTATCATATTTTTTGTTAGTATAAGTCATGTGAACTGTTTTTTCACTATTGACTTCGATGCCCCATATCTTAAACCATGCCAATGTGTTGTGAAGAAGTTGTTGCAGATTTCCTGTGGCTATATTTATGTAAGCGTTAATTGATAACAGAACTGTGTCGTCCGTAAAAGTAGCTACCATTTTGTCGCTAATTATTGGCATCGGAATATCAGCAGTGTATATGATATGCAGTATTGGGCGAGAACGCTACCCTGAGGAACTTCAGCTAACATCTTAGGATACTTGCACACTCACCAAGATGCTTGACATAAAGCTGTCTACCTTTTATGTAGCTTCGCAATAACGTATAGTAGTCATTTGGAATATATTTTTTTTGTTTGTCGCTACGTCTAAATATTCTGCTGTACAGTAATTATATCATTTAACAGTTTAAATAGTGTATTAAATTTGGGCAGATGTTTGTAACATATAGAAGGAAAAGTCGGAGACCGCACAAGGTATATATATTCGTAATCAGCATTACCGCACAAATCCATTTAGCCATGCCCGTCTGTCCGTCTATTGCTATGCAAACTAGTCAAACAGTTTTTGAGCTATCATGCTAAAATTTGGTACATAGTCTTCTAATCACCATAAGCTGCTCACCGCCCAAAATCAGCGAAATCGGAAAAGATTTAGATAGCTGCCATATAAAGTTCAAAATCCGAAAAGTATTTTTATGAGGAAAACTTGTTTATTTCATACTAGCAATTTCACACATATTCATAAATTGTCGATCAAACTGTCGTAATAAAAAATCAGTGAAATCGGATAAGGTTTAGTTATAGCTGCCATATAAAGTTAAAAATCCGAAAACTATCTTTATGAGAAAAACAATTTTGTTTTAACCGGCACAAAATACGGTATCGAATAAACTCGTGTCAGTGTAGCACACTCAAAAAACAAGAGTAAACTAAAAAAAAAGTGGTTTTAACTCGTATTGGAAATTCGATTTTTTCATGGCATGCTTGATAGTTTCGATACGTATTAAGAATTGAGAAGAATACGTGTGTATCCGAATAACACGGTTCCAGTTAATACGAATTAAAGTGTCATATGTTGAATGGTATAGAACAGTGACGGGCAAACTAATACATAAACATGCATACTTGTGTGTGCCTGAGAGAACGGCAGCGCTTTGCTTTAGTTACCAGATTCCCATTTATCGTTGAACATTTTTTTTTGTGCTTACAAAAAAATGTTGCGCCGCGAGATCCCGCTTTCTTGAATGCTGAACGTCAACTGACATGATCTTTGTTGATATAATTCATTTCACAGCACGCTCGAATGCCTACGTTCGTTTGTTGTTCGCGCGTTTCACGAAGATGCTTATAGTGTACGTGTGAAAGCAGTGCGGTGGCAGCGAATTCAAACCTATGTGTATAGGAAACTGGTATAGAAGTTTCGGTGCACGCCGAAGATACTACTGCTTCTTTACTGTTCTTTTTTTTTTTTTTTTTTTTGTCAATTTCAGCGCTAATTTTATTGATAACTCTATGAATTTGTTCAATAGTCTAAAGCCAAATTGGTGGCTTCTTTGTTGATAGTATAGACTCAAGCCTCGCGAAAAGAATCTTCTCGCTAAACTTTCGATAGAGTTGGTAGAAGGCTGATCGGATGGTATAAAGCTGCTGAAGTAGAGTCTTTATTTGTTTTAGGAATGGCTATTATTTCTGCCATTTTCCAAGAAATTATACTGTTACAAGTGACGACTAAAGAAATTCGGAAAACAATAAATCGGCAGGTTTTGACTTAATCACGACGAAAATATTGAAAGAACTACCTGACAAGGTTTATTTGAGAAACTTATTGAACGCAATATTCAGATTAAAATATTTCCCAGTGGTGTGGTGGCTCAAGGTGGCTCAAATTATTGCTATGCCAAAACCTACCAAAGATGCAACTAAAACAACCTCTTATCGAACTATAAGCTTTTTACCCTTACTATCACAAATACTTGAAAAAATTCTCATTGATAGACTTTTTTTTTTTTTTTTTTTTTAAAACAAAATTTACATAGTTTTTTGTTTCATAACACTACAACTAGTTCATGATAAAACAACTTACAAGCAGTTTGATTCGTATTTTAGTATTATTTAAAATTTATGCATTGTTTAAAATTTATGAATTATTTATCTGGAGGTTTCCCATCGGTTACTCCAAAAGTATGTGTGAAACAAGCAAGTCATGTGGCTTAGTTCGGTTAAGTCTTCGTCGCAGTCCCATAGTGTCGAGGAGTCGAGAAGCTTCGTCATTTACATGCTGTTGGAGACGTATATGATGGTTTACGGCATGTTTTTGCAGTGCTAGATATTAATTCAATACGTAGGTCGCGATGGAGATCGCAGTTGTGTATATACCACGGTGCATTTACGATATTGCGTAGTACTTTGTTTTGGAATCGTTGAATTATATCGATTACTGTTTTTTTGGCACAACCCCAAAGCTGTATACCATAAGACCATATACGAGTTTGTTGTGTACAGACAAAGCTGATATTTTGCCCAGAAGCCAGTGTAACTGCCTGTATCGAATTTGAAGTTCTCTTTTCTTTTTTACATGCACTTTCCATCGAAGCTTTGGATCTAGATTCATTCCAAGATACTTTGCATAATTAGAGACTAGAATGTTAGAGTTAAATAGCGTTATTGGTATGTATGCGATTCATTTATTCGTGAAATTAACATGAATAGATTTGTTATTATATATATTCATTCTCCACTTTTTCGTCCAGGTTGCAATCTGATCAATGCAGACTGTGCGTTAAGTGTTGACTCGGTTACTGTGCTCCCAGTGGTTAGTATTGCCGTATCATCTGCAAACGTGGCTATTATGCTATTTCGCGGATGTGGTAGATCATTCGTGAAAAGTAGATAAAGCATTGGACCTAGAATACTTCCTTGCGGTACTCCGGCTTCAATGGGTTTCAATTTCGAATATGAATCTTCTTGTTTGATTCGGAAAAATCTGGGCCACAGGTATGACTGCAACAGTTGGCTCCATTGTTTTGAAAATGATCTATTTATTTTAACCATGAGACCTTCATGCCAGACCTTATCAAATGCCTCTGAGACATCTAGGAAAATGGCAGTGCAGATTTTTTTTTCTTCTTATTAAAACGACAAAATATAATCACAAACAATCAATGGCGGTATACCTGGACGTAGCTAAAGCTTTTGACAGTGTGTGACATGTTTGCCTCAAGGAAAAGCTTCGTAATATTTTTCCGAAAAACTCTGAACGAAATACTATGTAGTTACTCGACCGACAGATATTGCTACGTAAAATTTATTTAGAATGTTCTGACATTAAATTAATAAAAGCTGGAGTTCCTCAAGGAAGTGTGCTAGGGCCCCTGCTGTATCTTCTATACACTGCTGACGCCCCTATCCCTGAAGATCCGCGTAATATGATTGCCACTTTCGCCGATGACACAGAGCTGCTACCGGCCAACAAAGATATCGAAACTGCCACAAATCAATTGCAATGCTTGCTCAATGACACACTAAACTGGTTCAAAACTTGGGGTATTCAAATCAACAAAACAAATTGGTACAAGTTGGCTACACTAATAAAAGGCACGACTGGCACCCAATTAAAATAAAGGACATACTAATAAAACCCGATATAAAAGCAAAATACCTAGGGCTGACTATAGACTGCAAGCTCATATGGGAAGATCACATAACACAAAAAAGAAACGAGTTGAAAAATAAATTCAGACAACTTTATTGGCTAATCGGAAGCCAGTCTATCCTTTCAATGTGCATTAAATTACTTATTTATAAAACAATTATATCACCGATATGGAAATACGCAATAGAAATTTGGGGAACTGATAGCAAAACAAACATAATCAAAATTCAACGAACTCAATCAAAAATTCTTCGGACAATAGCAAATGCAGAATAGTATATGACAAACGAGGACATTCATCGTGACCTGAATGTTGAAACAATAGATAAAACTCCGAGGAAAATTAGTGTGAAGCATGTATTACGAATAACCGACCACGTCAACATTGAAATGAGATCTTTGGCAGCAACTGGAAGCCCTCGTCACAGAAGACTGAAGCGACTTACACCGATGCAGCTTCCAAATCGGCACCAATATCAGCATTCTGAGTAAAAACTATGTCTAAGTTACATATTGTAATAATATTTAATTTATTTGTTTGTATATATGTAGGTTATTGGACGATTTTAAGTTGTAATATTCAACACTTTTATTAATTATTATTCAGAGAAATACAAAGCTCATGTTCTTTTCTTAAAATCCAATTTACTACAGCTGTTTTATATTCTAGGGTTGCCATAAGGTTCAAAATTCACAATAATAAAAAATTCTAAGAATATCGATATTGCACTAAATTTAAAGAATGAATTGAAGTGATTAATAATACAAATGAAATGAAATTTTGTTGAAATATCGCTACATTACCCCCCTCTAAAAGACGGAGTCATTTTTAATCCGGTTCTGATAAAATGTATGCCGGTTTTCATCTATCCAAAGATACGCGAACATTTCTTTCGTTGTCGTCTTTCGTCTTCGTACGACCTTATATGGGCCAACATATGGCGCTGTTGATGACGGAGCCGTCTTTTGCAAGTCGTCTCTTACAAAAACTTGGTCGCATTTAAGTAAATCTGGATGAACGAATGTTGATTGGCGGCCGTGCCAACAACTATCAACAGATCGAAGGTCACGCATGACTTTGCGTAGTTGTTTGACGATTTCGGTTTGACGTAAATTGGCGCCATATACCAATTCGGCAAGTGATGCATCGATGTCAAGCTTAAAAGTCGATCGTAAACCCAACCAAATCATCGGCAAGTAGTGTGTCCACTTGTAAGCTGAATGGCAGAAAATGGCCGATTTTAAAACGCGATGCCATCGTTCTATCATGCCATTGGCTTGCGAATGGTGTGGTGTCGTTTTAAGGTGTCGAATGCCCAAGGTTGTCATCAATTCCTAGAAAATTGTGCTTTCGAATTGGTGAGGAATTCCAAATCGCGAAATCCAGCCATTAATTAACGCACTTGTGACTGTGGGAGCGGTTATGTTTGGTATTGCGAAGTCAGACAATAACGGCAACCATTTGAAAGCGGAAATGGTTCAACGAGGTCCATATGAAGATGCGCAAAACGTTCATTTGGTATGCCTCTGCGCTCAAGCGGCGTTTTTGTATGTCGAATAACTTTATTCTCGACTTATGCTAGGCCATACAAATCGCTCAGTCATTTTGCATGTCGCTCGACCCTCAGGGCGTGCTAAATCGTGTGTGGCGGGCAAAAATTTATTTCGCAGTGTCTTGAATACAAACGGCCGTATTTTTTCTGCGCTTGTGTCACAATAGACACGTTTAGAACTAGCAAGAAAAGTAAACAGTTTTAGTTTCAGTGAACTTGAACACATACCTGATGATAACAGTGATTGCAGTTCGCCAGTTCGTTATAGCTTATAGGTTGTGTATCAATCGACTCAATTCGGGACAACAAATCTGCTACAATATTTTGTTCGCCTTTTACGTGGCGAATATCTGTAGTAATTTGCGCGATAAATTCAAGTTGCCTGGCCTGTCGATCGGAAGCTTTGTCCGGCTTTTGTCGAAAAGCGTAAATCAATACTTTGTGGTCGGTGTACACGTGACACGGTCGTCCTTCCATCATATCACGAAAATGCTTCATAGCCAGATACAGGGCTGTGAGTTCGCAATCAAAAGTACTGTATCTGGTCTTAGCATTCGAAAATTTTCGTGAAAAATATGCCAGTGGTTGCGAAAACTTGATTTAAAACAGCTCCGGCAGCAAAATTTTAAGCGTCAACCCACAGTGATAACTCAGCATCTGCTTGTGGATAGGCAAGAAGTGTTACATCAGTCAATTGCTATTTACAGTTGTCGAAAGCAACCGATGTTTCGTCTTCGTTTATTTCCATTAATCATTGCAAAAAGCTTAGCTTGAATTTCAATGGTACGCGGCAGAAATCGGCGATAAAAGTTTATCGATGTTAAAAATCGTTTAAGTTCTTTTGCCACTACTGGGCGAGAGAAGTTAAGCAGCACAGTAACTCGATCAGGAAGCGGTTTAATACCATCTTTCGTGATCAAATGACCCAAAAACTTCAGTTCGGTTACACCGAATTCGCATTTGGGCATATTGATAGTGAGATGATTATCGCTAAGTCGTTGAAAAACAGCTCTAAGGTCCTCTGCATGGTCTTCTTCTGAGTCAGAAATGTCATGTGTGTAAAGATGTAAGATGTAAGACTAAGATTTAACTTTAGTAATACTTGTCCATAAACGTTGATTTTGCTTCCATTGGCTGCATAAAGGTCGTAGTTGGTTGTTTTTATTTTAGCTGATGGCAATATTCTGGGTATAGCTGATACGTCTGCGCCGCTATCGATTAAAAAACGCATATTTGTAGATGTGTCGTATATGCGTAAGCGTTTACTGCATAAAATGGCGGCGTTTTCGTTTTGAACTTATATTTGTTGGTTTTTTCGCCTGAAAATTGCATGGGTTTCGGCATTTTGTTGCTTTTTCGCCATATCTTTCGTGATACCAGCATTTTTCACTCGTTACTTTTGCTGGCTTTCGGCCACGTGAATGAGAACGAGAGCGACTACTGTTATTGTTGTAATTGTTGTTCGATAACAGTTTCTTCATCTCACGTGATAGCTGGCTAATCTCGTTTCGAAGTCCTGAAATCTCCTCAGCACGTTGGATTTCGGCTATATTACCCTGTAGCCAGTTTATAGTTTCGACTATGGAATCGGCAGTTTTAAGTTTCTTGGCGATTGGTGTTGTTGTTGTTGCTATGAGGGCAGGTTGTACGTGCTTCGGAAGACGGCTAACCCACAAATCCAAAATGACAGTGTCGCTTAATGAACTGCCTGCAACACGTTTCATCTCTTTATATGAAATGTGCAAATTTGTTGGCTGCGTTGTGTTTGATTGTTCTTTGGACGCTGTAGAGCCTGATAATACATTTTTTGAGTCTCCGCCGTGTTCGTCACCGTTTCGTACCATTTTAAGGAATTTTAAGGTTACGTTGCACTCGTGTCTGCGAAATTATATTTTCAATGACAAAATTTTAATTCCTACTGGGTCATAGCCAGATCACATCGGGGTCACCAATTGTAGGTTATTGGACGATTTTAAGTTGTAATATTCAACACTTTTATTAATTATTAGTCAGAGAATTACAAAGCGCATGTTCTTTTCTTAAAATCCAATTTACTACTGCTGTTTTATATTCTAGGGTTGCCATAAGGCTCACAATAATAAAAAATTTCAAGAATATCAATATTGCACTAAATTTAAAGAATGAATTTAAGTGATTAATAATACAAATGAAGTGAATTATTACATATGATTACAATAAAAGGAATGGTATGTAATGTAGTATAAAGTGCATAATGAGTGAAAGATCTTGATATAGATGTTATAAAATGGTCCTTTATATATAAAAGAAACATTCTTTACAATCAATTGAAAATAATCGTATCTTCATCTTATGCACTCTGTCTTTGTAGCTCAATTGGGAAAAAACAAGAATAATTTGTAGCGATAATATCGCTGGGATCTCCATTGTCATATATGTAAATCCGTGGTCGCCAGATCGTAGTCATTTTTGAAAATAAGTGATTACATATGTGTTAATGTTATCGTACACAGCCACAGCGGAAATTTCTTTTGTTTTTTCGTTTTTGCTACAACTGCGCGAATTACGAAACGACGCGTCGACTCACTTGATGTTGAGCAGAGCTCGTAAAAACTGTCGACACTTCCAAAGCGTGCAAAAAAAACAGATCTCTTACGGAAACTATATGAAGGGAGAGTGTGAAAAGACACATTTTATTCTGTTTTCGCTCAAGATGATGATCCACTCAGATCAAAACAGTTTTTTTCGGTTCTTTTTTGTTTGTGTCTTTCGCTGAACCGGTGTGAAGTTAGCTCAAAAAGTTATCTCCAAAAAATTCTTCTTCTTACACACAAAATGAATTCGCCGCGGTGGCTGAACTCGCTTTTGTGTAATTTTTATTCATTTTGGTTTTATATTGAAAAATGTATTATTAAAGCTGTTTTGAATAAAACAAAAATGAAAATTAAATAAATAAATGATTAAATATATTTTAAAAACAAATTTTGGAAGAGTTCATACAGAAATGTTTAAGCACGTTGAAGAGAAAAATTATGATATTTAAAAGCCTTTAACTTTGATAATAATAATTTACGCAACTTTATGAGTTGTAAGGAAACTCAGCTCATAGCTTTTATAATACGCATCAGCCCAACTTTCTATTAATAACAGATATTCTTTATGATAATACAAAAATATAAACTTTGTTGAAAATAAAATGTGTTCAGGGGTGATTTTAATTATAAATGTAATTCACCGCGATCGTTTCATTCAAGCGTGTAATAAGAAAGCTAAATGCTATGAAAGCACTCACTCTATGCTGCTGCGAAACTTATCAAATTAGCAAACCAATTGCAGGAAAATATTTATAGACGCTGTTCAACACATGCCACTCTGGTTTGTCTCCCGCTGCAGCAGTTTCGCTAAGGGCCGATTTCACCAAGCAAGTTAAGGTTATGCTTAAGTTTTAGCATGAATTCTCACTTGAGTAAGTACTTAAGTTTTCATCCATTTCATCATCTGATTATATTTATTTTAAAAAAGAGTGGCAGCACTCACGATTGTTTTGTGAGACGGAGGCAGCCCTATGCAATTCACAGCTGATTGTGTTTTAAATAAAAAGCAAGATGACAGATGCGTGATGTGAAAATTTCTCAGCAGAAGATATAGAATTACGATTAGGTTTAGTTCAAAAAAAAACAACACAAATAATTGAGTGCAAGCAGACTGACAAAGTCAACACGAACGCCAAAGATAAAGCGTGGGGGAAATTGAAGAACATTTCTGTGGTAAGTTATTTTACTTAATAAATACGGTTTGGTTCAGTCTTTCTTATTTAACAAGATACAAACAGAGATGTCATAGAAACAGAAGAAGGTATTTACTTCAAATGATGATAAAAAAGTGAAGTGATGATAAAAAAGTGAAGTAACACAAGTTTATTATCTGCAGTTCCTTCGAC
>JAWNPW010000474.1:0-16020 GCA_035078745.1 Diastata ussurica
AATACGAGGTCATTTATTTCGATTCAAAACAAAAGTATTACCATACTCACGATTCCCGACAAAAGGGCTGCCTACTTCAAAAACAATAATTAACCTCGGAAAAAAAGTAGAAGAATCGAGATTTTTCTGTAGAAGAACTGGGTACACGCTACAGAAAAGTGTGCGCAGAAAAGTTTCTTTGGCTTTACGCCAACTATCTCTTCTGGAGGAAGGGGAGATGAACATAGTCCTCATCCAGGAACCATGGGTCCACGGGCGCCGCATTTCTGGACTGGGGACGAAATCTTTCAAGACACTGGTGCCGAACAATGTAGGTAAACCTAGGTCATGTATTTTACCCAGATCATATCTCAGCATTTTTCTGCTGTCTAATTACAGTGACAGAGACTTAACTTCAGCCTGTCTTGAGGTGCAAGGTGCAAGGTACTGGCAGCCTACCTGGCGCATGACCATCTAGGGCCTGTACCTGACGTACGGCTACGAAGCCTGATCGCTGACAGTGAGAGGACCAAAATTAGCCTGATCATAGGCTGCGATGCCAACGCACATCATACGCTCTGCGGAAGCTCGGACATAAATGAAAGGGGTGAGTTACTTTATGACTATCTTCTAACTACTAACCTAGCGGTATGTAACAAGGGCGAAGTGCCAACCTTTGTGATTCGGACAAGAAGTGACATTCTACACGTTACCCTAGTCTCCGACTTTCTTCTGGAGAAGGTCAGGGACTGGAGAGTAGTGAGAGAACACTCTTTTTCCGACCATCGATATATTCTCTTAACAATTGCCGAGGTAATCCCTGACCCTATCAGTTTTAGGAATTTTAAGAAAACCAATTGGGAGCGATACAAGGGTAAGCTGACGGCAATATTGCCAGAAACTCCTGATGTCTGTACATCGACAGCGGAGCAACTAAACACTCTTGTTGAAAATTTCACGAAACCGTGTAGTATAGTGCTCCATTATGCCTGCTCTATAGGTAGGCCTAGAGGCAGAAAGAAACCAGCATGGTGGACAACTGTCCGACCTAAGGCGCTCCAGTAGGGTACTGTTCAACAAAGTTTACCCAAAACGAAACTCAGTGGGGTGAATATAAGATGGGCCTGGCGAAGTTTAAAAGCGAACTCAGAAGGGCCAAACGGGTCTTATGAAGACTGTTCTGCTGTAATATAGAGGGCGTCTCCAATGCCTCAAGATTGCGAAAATTCTTTCCAAAACATCTCCTTCCATCGGTTATCTCCAAAGGGACGATGGGAGTTGGACCGCCTCCAGTGAGGAGTCCCTGAATATTCTCATGCAAATGCATTTCCCTGGGTGTGCTGAAAACAGCACTGTCTTTCACGGGGGGGTGAGGCAGACAGCGTGTAACTCCAGCCAAATTGTGTCTGAAAGGAAAATCCTTTGGGCCATCAACACTTTCCAGCCATAGTCCCCAGGACCTGATGGCATAATTCCGGCGCAACTACAGCATTCGAAGTCACAGATCTTAACGTGGCTAACACTACTGTTCAACAGTATAATTGAACTAGCGTATGTCCCCAAACCCTGGAGAGATTCAAAAGTAATCTTCATTCCAAAGACAGGGAAGGCGTCTCACACGAAACTCAAAGACTTCAGGCCGATCAGCCTGTCGTCCTTCCTTCTCAAAACTTTTGAACGACTTATTGACGTGCACCTCCGATGCAGTCTCAGTAAATCCCTGCTCTCTGATGCGCAACACGCATACTGTAAAGAGAAATCGGTGGAAATGGCTCTCCACTCTGTGGTGAGCGTTATAGAAAGATCTCTGGATCAAAAAGAATTCACACTGGTAGCCTTTGTGGATATAGAGGGTGTTTTTAACAACATCACCCCGTCAGCCATTACAATAGCTCTCATAGATCTTGGGGTGGATGCCTCAATTGTGGCACTGATAAGTCAGTTGCTTCAATGCAGGGCGGTCAGTTCGACGATGGGGACATCTAGTCTAAGATACTTCGTGAGTAGAGGCACGTCACAAGGTGGGATACTCTCGCCGCTCCTAAGGCTTCTGGCGATGAATGTCATGCTGAAAGAGATGGAAGCGGTGGGCTGCAATGTGGTGGCTTATGCGGATGACGTTGCTATCACAGTCACGGGGAAATTTCCCCAAACGCTTATGCAATTCTATCTGAGAAAGATAAATTCTTGGGCCATAAGATGTGGGCTGGGTATAAATCCGGAAAAAACGGAACTGGTCCTTTTCAATCGGAACTGGTCCTTTTCAAACCTCCACCCTTTAAAACGACTCTCCTGAATGGCGTGAGACTTCATCTTAGTGATAGTGCGAAATATCTTGGTATTGTGCTAGACAGGAAACTGAACTGGGATTTGAACATCGAGGAGCGCACCAAAAAGGCACTGGTGGCTTTATACACGTGCAAACAGGCCGTGGGCAAGAGATGGGGTATTTCACCGTCTATAATGAGGTGGATCTACACATCGGTGGTGAGACCTATACTCCTCTACGGAGTCTTAGTATGGTGGACTGCACTAAATAGGGCTGTCGTCAAACGTAGAATAGGTAGGGTTCAAAGATCGACCGAATTAAGTATCAGTGGCGCCCCTTGCACGACGCCCACGGATGCACTGGACGTACTCCTAGACCCAGATTCGCATATGATTTTCTACTTCTTCTTGCACTTGCATCTGAAAATATATTTTTTATTGAAAACAATTTGAAAAAAACATTATCATTTATCACTTACTTTTCCTTCATGTGTTAATGATTCCAAATCTTAAAATGATTAAAAATAAAAAACGTTTTTAATTTTCACTTACATTTTCTTCCCTTCTTGGTGTTTTTAAATCCGTCTTGTTGATGCAAATCAAATCAAAATAAAATTTTATTTTTATAAATAAATTTTCCAAAACCGCTTTCAGTTCTTAGTCACTTTTCCTTCGCTTGGTTATGAAATAAATACGAGGTCATTTATTTCGATTCAAAACAAAAGTATTACCTTACTCACGATTCCCGATAAAAGGGCTGCCTACTTCAAAAAAAATAATTAACCTCGAAAAAAAAGTAGTAGAAACAAGATTTTTCTGTAGAAGAACTGGGTACACGCTACAGAAAAATGTGCGCAGAAAAGTTTCTTCGGCTTTACGTTGGCTTTTTTTATATGAAGTTTTTGTTTTTCTGTAGAACTGGACAAAGTAAACAATTTTCAATTCCACTTGAATGAAATAAAGCTTAAATAATTTTAAATTTATAGTTTTGTTGATTCACCATTTTTAATCCATGTTTTTGTTCAAGAACAACAGTTTTTCTAGGTTTTTACCCAAAAGTCTAGTTCTTCGTTCCTCTAGAGTACGGTCAGATACTGAAAATACTCGCTCATTTGTGGCGGAGCTAGCGGGTGTATTTAGTACTTGCCTCGAAAGTTCTCTTTAAAGTGGTACATCAGTTGCACATTTCCAAAAATTTAAAAGATTGGTGCAGTTGTCATCTACATCGTTGCTTCAATATTTTTGTATCTCAACTTCAATGCTATTGATAACGTTTCTACACACAAAAAAATATTTATGTTAAAAATTATTGATTTTTAGGTTGCGCTTACAAAATTTCAGGTTATTATAGCGTCAACGAAATTTTGAGGTTGATGTTACAAAATTTTGTAATTTTGAAAAAGAAGAAATAGCACAGAGGTAGAGCATGAGACTTGCAAACTGAAGTACGCTGGTTCAAATCTAGTAACGATCAATATATTTACATTGTTTTTTTTTATTGATATTTGAATAAAATTATTATTATTAATTCATAAAAATTAATTTCATTCATGAAAAAAAAATTTCACCAATGAGCAACTTAACTTCTCAAACGATGGATGTGTTAAGGTTGTTTTTTCAGTATGATTATAGCACTTCACTATCCCCTACACGCCAACGATTACTATTATATACCAACCCACATACAATTTAGCAAATAGATATCATTCAGGAAATCCCAATTCGTTTAAAATTGTTCTTTGGTTTTTTCCCCGTCGTGTGTCACCTAGTTGAAAACCTCAGCTCTGGAATGAATTCGCTATTTATATACAGAGAATTGAAATCAAGATATTAAACGCACTACTTACTACTTTATCCAAGATCACGAATTAGTGAGCGAATATCATGCTTTTAATATACAAATTTACGAAAAAATAGTTAGGAATTACATTGAAATGAATTGATTATTGGCAAATCAACATTCATCAGAGACACAAACCAAACAATGTGGTCAGGGTTGATTAAACGACTATCGTCAAAGCCACAAACCAAAAACAGTGTTGCCTCGACTGAATTAATATTCTTACCAGTTTGTAGAAATTTAGTAAATAGAGTTTTTAGTTTTATAGAAAATTAGCAAATCGGCAATACTGCCTGTAGCGGAACTTTATTGAATATTTTTTGTTTTGCCGACTACAACGGTATAGAAGCTTCGGTGCATGCCGAAGATACTAATCTGCTACATTTCTGGTTTTTTAAAAATTTGTTTGTTTATTGTGCTATCGACTTGCAATCTTATATGTTTATTGAATTGATTGATTGATTGATACAATCGATACATTCATATGTGTCCAAATCATCTTCACTATCGTCTTCATCAGTATTCATATTATTATTGAAGAAATTTGCATTTGGTGGTCTTAAAAGGTTAATAACCTCTACTGGTTAACTGCTGTGTTTTTCATATTGCGTTTGTCTTTTTTCATGAGCTAATACATTATGTACCGTAGCTGACTTTGGATACCATGGATATCTTTCCATATATAATGCTCAATCATACCCTGATGCTGTATTTTAAATCTTGAAATCATCCGATTGCATTTGATCAAATAAACATTAGTATATGCAACAAATTTCTTAATTTTCCTTTTTATCGAGTCCTCTATTTTTTTTTTTTTTTAGCTTCCTTTTACTCTGCTGCAACGAAAAATTAGCAAGGCTGACTGTATTGCGACTCAAGCATTTCAGCGTGATTCAAATCAATATTGCTTAGAAAAAGTCAATTTTCAGGAAAAGGGGCTAAAACGGGCAAAAGAGGTTTATATAGTACCATTATGTACGCATTAAAGAAGAACATTGCGTTAACAGTTACGTAAACCCAACATACTTTTACTCCACGGAACACAACACGTTTGAGGATAGAATTGCTAAAATCATCACATTACAAAAACACATACATATAAGCAAAGACAAATCACAGAAAATAATTATTGCGTATTACCGCTTATAATACACATGCCTTTAACTTTGTTTGCCATATTTGTTTACTTTTATATTCGCTCAAAATACTGAGTTACACTAATTGTGCTCGGAAATGTGCTCTTATTTAGGCTAAAAAAGGCAAAATTCGTCAGAAATAATCTGCTGACTTCTAGGGTTGCCTAAATCGTTAGGGCTTCAATTTCAATTGTGCTACTATGATTTTAAGCTGCCCTAGAGAATGTTATATGTGAATAAAATATGGTTTATGCTTAATTTGAAAAAAAAATTTGAATTTCTGCCAACAAATTTGGATATGGGACCAGTGTGCTATGGATAAATACACAATTTGTATAAACATTGTACAAGGTCACTGTTAAGGTAATTTGATTAAATTAAGAAGAATTTATTTCAATAAATTGATACTTATCTATCATATGCTAATTTGAAAAATACACACAGGCCAGAAATATATCGATATGAACCCCAAACTTTCTCAATGTACAATTTTGGGAGAAAGAAAACGTACCTATAATTGCAATGCATCATTCGAAATTTTCAACTGTAATCGCAAATGGTACAAAAGGAATTAAAAAATCAGATTTAGAAGTAAGAAACATCGAAGATGCAATAAAGAAACTACCGGAAAGTGAATATCCTTTATTCACTTGAAATTTATGTAAAGTCACAACTACACTTTCAAACAACTAACCATAATATCATCAACTAGGTGAACCGGCGAACTTCGTACCATTTTTTGTTTTGTTGTCAGGTGTGATAACGATCATAGTGAATGGTTTGCCGGCACGTGAACGTACTACGTACAATAGATTCAGGCCACAAACACTCAAGGATTGACCTTGTGATTTGATGATCGTTATGGCGAATGCAAGACGAATTGGATATTGCATTCGGTTAAACTCAAATGACATATCGGTTCGGCTCATCGGAATTCTTAGAAAGAAAACTTCCTCAGCTTCGAACTTTCCTTTGAGTATGGTTTTGGTTGGTTCAAATTTCGAAGCATGATTATTACCGAGCCAAGCTTCAGTTGAATATTGTGCGGTGGCAAGCCAAGCAGATTCAATAAGTTTAAGAATTTAGTTAGATAGTTGGTTGCTTCGTCTTCGTTCAATACATTGTCGATTGATTTGAATGTATGTATTGGGCCAATGATTTGATTCTGAACTGTGATGTTTAACTGATCCACATCTTTGTTCTTTGCGGCAAGAATTGTTCGTTCACTTAACCAATTGTGATTTTTGTGGCTAGTACTGATGGTTGGGAACAGTTTGTTGATAAGCTCGTCCTTCGTTGAGACGAAGTTGCAAAAATTCGGCGGGGAACGAAACCGATCCGTTCGATTCCTCGATAGGAACATGGGTATTACCGATATCAAAGATTTGGTAGAAGCCTTCTGCGGATGAATCGATTAGCATTGCAACTCGCATGGTTATCGTCAGCTAAACTTTCTTCACATATCGCCACAGATTCGATGATTTGAGGCAAGCGTTTATTTGATCGGCAACAAAAAAATATTGAACTAAAATGAAATATTTTTTAACCCATTGACTTGGATTACTAGAATGTTTTAATATTTCGGGAATTAAATTTGAAACTATTCGATGTATTACAATAGATTGGAATCATTTTGAGATTGCAAAACAATACTAATTTTCCAAAAAAAAATTGGTTGCTAATTTTTTATATATTCGATTATATTCTATTTCTATTAATATGTAAGTTAATCCAATTATGATTCTAATGTAATAGATTGCAGATTATGTTCTAATTCAAAATTAATTATTTGTCATTAAATATTACTGATGAACTAAGCTTCCAAAATAAAATAAAATAAAATTAAATAAAATCAAAACATTCTTGCAGGACGGAAAAGATTTTGAAAGACCACACAATTCTACCGATATTTGCCTTTCATGTAAGCGATTTAGTTTTAAAAGCTTTTAAAGTGTCCAATATGAGGATCTAAGTCAGAAGATCCCAAAATTGTTGCTAGCAAAATGAAAATATTGAAAATTGTAAAAAGCTGAACACGCCACAAAAACGATTGAGGCTTTTTTGAGATGTCATGCAACGATTGTATATTTAATATATTTTATATATTGTAGTCGATCAGTTGAAAAATTGTAACTGTTGAAAGATAATACATGATTTTTATATATATATTCTGTGTGCAGATAAATGTTTATATAAAAAATAAAATTATTATGTATATTACTAAACAAAATCTACAAAATGTCGCCTTTACTTATCTGATTGGATTAAATTGTAATCTGTAAAAGTTTGAATTCATTTCATTCATTCATTCGTTTGGACATAGTCAAACAGTTGATTGCGGTCGTGTTTTTCTGTCGCTCCGTAATTATTAACATTTTCGCTTATAAAACAGCCGAATTATTGGAAAAAAAAGAAGAAAAAAACAACTACCCATAAAGCGTTCGCTTGCACATGCGAATGTGATCGCTGTAATGTAAAGCGCAAACTAAGCAAACGTTTTAATATAAAAATCGTATGAGCAAACAAAAAAAAAAAACAAAAAAAACATACAAAATGAGTGTAAAACGGTCACCACCGAATGTACAAAGGCAAACGGAGAAAATTTACAATAACACAGCGAATTCGCTCGCATTAAAAACAACAAAGGCAAACAAAACGACCGACTCTGCATTTAACTGCTTCAACGACCTCATTGACCGAGCAATGTACTACTCCAATTTGGAAATCGCCGCAAGGTTTTATTTGTATAATTCAAAATACTCCAATTTAAGCTGATATGCTTAGTACAAAAACTCGAACAAGTACATCAACTTCTACAACAACAAATCATGCCACTGTACATCAATACACCAAGCTCGATAAGCAATACAATTGTAACCACTTCACTGAGCATTGAGCCTATAAATTCGCTTAGCATATCTACGGCATCGACAGCTAATAGAACCCATGCACAAACTATGGTTTCCACTCAAACAAACGTTAAGTACACTTCAAGACCAAACTCGAAATCACTCACACCAAACAACCCAGCAAACATTCTCATGAGCAAAAGTTCGTTAGAAAAAATTGAATCTAAAACCAACAAACAAAAGAGATCGAGATCAAGCCTCGATATCCCTGTTTCAAATACGTCAAAACAAAGCATCCTCGGTGACTACTGGCTAAGTTCTGACTCTACTATCAGTACAAACAAATTCGCACTACTGGCACAAGAACAAGAAGAAGAACATCCAACAGATGATAAGAAAACATCTAAAATTACCAGAAATCCTAAGCCGCCTCCAATATACATCACTGGCGTAGGAAATATTCAACCACTAAGAGAACTGCTCTCGTCTATTACTGGTAATGATGATATGCAAAATTCTAAGCAGGTACGAAGTAAAAATCCAGCCAATGTCAGAGTCATCATTTGCACTCATAATAAAGCACTAATAGAGAAGAAAACACAAAAATTTCACACATACACATTAACAATTGATTATTCCATACCGATTGATGACACTAAAATTGAAATAGAGCTGAAAGGCCACAAAGTAATAAACGTTTGCAACATCAAGCAACGTATTTCGAAAAAAGCGCTACCAATGTTTTGGGTTAATCTTCAACCAGAAAGTAACAATAAAGACATATAAAATATTTCGTCCCTTCTCTACACAAATATTCTCTTTGAACCACCTAAGAAAAAAAGCGAAATACCGCAATGCACTCGATGCCAAAAGTATGGGCACACAAATAAGTTTTGTAACCACTCGCTGAATCAAATGCGCAGAAAACCACAGTTCAGCTAATGCAGCAGTATCAGAAATGAATCAGATGATGTGAAATGCGTTCTATGTGGCGAAAACCATTCTGCTAACTACAAACGATGCACCATATATAAAGAATTACAAAAAAAGCCATACCCGCAATTAAGAGAAAATAAAATTGAAAGCAACAAATGCTCTGATTACAACTCCAACAGAGATGGTTGATGTCATAAAAAATAATAACCAGTCGAATGAAATCGTTAACCGTTCGCAACACTCTAACTCTCAGTTCACAAACACGATACTCAGTGCCAACGCTACAAATAACGTAAACGATATAAATGAACTTAAAATAATGATGAAAACTCTTATGGAGCAAATGGGTACCATCCTGAATCTCCTAACTATAATTATAGCTAAGCAAATGGCCTTGATCAGCAAGGTACGAAGTCAAATCATTTCTAATACTCCATGATATAGACATTATGATTGTTTCAGAAATGCACTTCACAACTAGAAACGACATAAACATCAGCAAATATTGCATCAACACTACAAACCACCCTTCAGGCTCAGCCAGAGGTGGTACTGCCTTAAATAGCCTTGGTAAAAGATTTATAGCAGGTGGGGATTATAATGTGAAAGACACTGTCTGGGGATCAAGGCTCGTCACAACTAGGGGTAGAGAACTTCTCAAAACCATTGATAATAACGATATGGACTACAGATCATCAGGTGGACGGACATATTGGCCGTCAGACAAACGAAAAAATCCAGACTGCATCGACTTCTAGACCATTAAGGGCGTCGATAGAAAGTACCTTACAGCTACTTCACTGTACGAATTATCATCTGATCACTCTCCGATACTTGTTCATCTTCATTGTTCTATTCAATATAAGTGTAAAAATCCTACACTTTACACAAACAAAACGAATACACTGAGTATCCCACTAAAAAGCAATGGAGATATAGAGCACGCAATGAAGTGTTTTAATGATACCATTCAAAACGCAGCATGGGTAGCTTCACCAACAGTAGAAACAAAACAACGAAAAGCTCAAATCAGTTGTCAACTAAGAGAGAGTCTAAACGCGAAGAAAAATTTAAGAAAAATATGGCAATGCACCAGATATCCTATTAACAAAAAAAAAAAAAAACCTGAAGAGAGATCAACAAAAAGTGTGAAACAGCTACTACTTGAGAAAAAAATACAGGAATAAAAGAATATATCGGTGGACTGACAGCAACGAAAGAAACAGAATATTCGTTTTGGAGAGCTACTAAAAAGTTAAAGCAACCGATTGCTAGAAATCCCCCTATAAAAAAGGCAGGCGGTGAATGGGGGGAAACAAAACGCAGCCACATTCGCTCAACACCTATGTAATGTGTTTAGGCTCAACGAACGAAATTCTTCCAACGAAGAAATGAAGGAAATTTCTTCATTCATTAATGCACCTGGCCAGCTTGACCTCCTAATAACACGTTTCACCGTAGCAGATGTTCGAAAAACTTGTCAAAAGCTTAATCAAAAAAAGGCCCCCGGATACGACTTGCTAACCGCTAAAATTTTACAGGTGCTACCCGAAGTAGGTATGAAGTATCTTACTCAACTATTCAATTGCATCATTAGAATTGGCTACTTTCCTTTGCAATGGATGTTTTAATTATATTCCTCATACCAAAACCCGGTAAGCCTCAGGAAGATGTAACATCTTACAGACCTATTAGTCTTTTGCCAGTGGTCTGAAAAATGTTTGAGCCGCTACTGTTAGCCAAATTAAGACCAATTATCACTGCTAATAAACTGATACCGAACCACTAATTTGGGTTCAGATCACAGCATTCAACAATCGAACAAATGCATAGAGTATATAAAACCAGACACTGCGCAATGGAATAAAAAGAATACTGCACAATAGCATTTCTAGACATAAAGCAAACCATTCGACAAAGTATTGCAAGACGGTCTGATCTATAAACTTAAAAAGATGTTTCCATACCCTTACTATGATATACTCAAATCGTACATACATGATCGACACTTTATAGTAAAATACAACGACGAATATTCTGCATTGCATGGAATTCGATCAAGCGTCCCACAAGGAAGTGTTGTAGGTCCAACACTCTACACGCTTTTTACGGCTAATTTGCCAATCCTCTCCTAAACTTCCATTGCAGCATTTGCTAACGACACAGTGATAATGTCCACGCACGTAAATCCAATCACCACATGGCTACAAAAATGGAGACGTAAAGTTAACCCGTCCAAGTCGACGCAAGTGACATACTCTCTACGAGGAGAATGCCGCCCGGTAACTCTGAACAATCAACAGCTACCACAAAAGCAATATGCCAAATACCTAGGTTTGCACTTGGACAAACGACTTACGTGGTAAAAACACATTTTCACTAAAAGGATACAGATGGGACTTAAATTAACTCAACTCTATTGGCTACTCGGACCCAAATCACAACTTTCGCTTCAAAACAAACTATTGATATACAAAACGGAAATCAAACCCATATGGACATACGGAATTCAACTGTGGGGCTCAGCGGCGCAGTCGAACACTTCCATTAACTAACAATTCCAATCCAAGGTGCTACGCATAATCACAAAAGCTCTATGGTATGTCACAAACGAGAGACTTCACCAAACTCTTGAAGTACCAACTGTACAAAAAGAAATACTTCGTTATAACACAAAATACCTCGATCGACTTTAAAACTATCCAAACATTCCAGCTAAGGCACTGAAAACCCCGTCTGAAGGAGTTCGAAGATTCAGTAGATTTAGGCAAACAACACTAAAGTACTGAATTTTAATAGGTGTAGCAAAGGCTGTTCCCTCTCCATGTCATTCATAATAAATATATATGTATAAATAATGTTATGGATAAAAGCAAAATAAATGGAGTTAAAAAAAAAAAACTTAATATATTATAAATAGAATTAAATCATCTGGATGTATTACTTTTTAATCATTTGTTGGACTGGACCTATATACAATCCAAAAATATTATAGTTTAGTCCAATATTTTGAACCGCGTAGTAGTGTTTGGCGGAAATCACCAGACAGTACAATGAATGAAGAGAACAAAAAACTGAATATAATTCTGTTTCTGCCGGGTCGCACAATTGAAAATTACACAATGAAGCAATTGTCGTTACGCGCACAATAACAAATGGAATAACTTCACAAAGTGAACATATTGGAAGGCAACGTTTCTTTCGAAAAGCACGATCGAAAATAGAATTCCACAGAATTCTTCACACATTTTTTTTCGTGAATTTTGATATTTCAACTGATTCCTGTTATTCGTGGCAAATAAAACTCCTAAAAAAATCTTTAGTAATTACATTACATACATATATAAAAACCAGTAATGTAGC
This sequence comes from Diastata ussurica, assembly GCA_035078745.1. Classification (NCBI taxonomy): domain Eukaryota; kingdom Metazoa; phylum Arthropoda; class Insecta; order Diptera; family Diastatidae; genus Diastata; species Diastata ussurica. The sequence continues at coordinate 12,372 of JAWNPW010000474.1, forward strand.
AAAATAGTATCTCGGCATGCACCGAAGCTTCTATACCGTTGTAGTCGGTTATAACCGACTACTTAAATACCCTTCACCTCCTTCATTTGCATTTTAACGATAATCTTTAAGTCAACTTCTTTGGTTGCCAGTTTTTGAAAAGAGTTCGTTGCTCAACTCTTTTAAAATTACATATATTCGATTAAAATACTGAACAGTGGGCGAATCACGCCCAGTTTTGGACAAAATATTTATATTATTGATTGGTATAAATGTGCCAAATTCCATAAGAAAATATTTTATTTTGTAGGATTTATGGCCATAGAAGTGTCAACAATGTCACATAAACACACATCTAATTATTATTGAATTTTTTAAAGAAATTTGGCGTAAAAATATTTTTTTTCGAACAAAATTTTAATCAAAACAATCATTTTTTTCCTATCTGTTTCTCTTAAAAATTTAATAATAATTAGAAAAAGGTCTCGGCCCACTCTAGAACCTTTTCTATCTTGATGTAAAAACGATAAGCTTTCTAAAAAAAAAAAAACTGGTCTCATTCCAAGAAAACTTCATTTTTTTTCACCTGTATTTTTGAAGGTGATAAAAATATTTTTTTTTATTTTGTGATGAGAGAGCGTCAAAATACAAATCGAACCTGATTTCCAAAAATAAATTTTTTTCGGTAGGAAAATTCCCAAAAATTATTCAAATTTGTCGTGATTTTACAGCGATTAAAGTTTTGTTCACGCTTGGAATGGAATGCCCCATGGACGTACCTGGTACAAATCCAACAAATCAAAAACATCAGTCCAGCCGTTCTTGAGTTATAACTAGTGTAACTAACACGACTTTGTTTTATAGATTAGATTCATCATCTTCTTATTTGTGTGCGAGATTTTACAAAATAAGAAAAATTTTAAAAAAATATATATTTCCGGAAGTTAAAAATTTACGCTATATTTTTTTCGAATCTTTAAAACACATTGATGTGAGCTGCTACACTATGGATAAAACAGTATATAAATCGTAAATCACTTCATTGTAAAACGCTTTGTCTGCTCTTGTGTAAAGAAACATGTTTCAAAAATTCTATATCGTTTTAAATAATAATAACAACAAATTACGAGTAATATCGTATACATAATTAGTATGCTCGCTATTGCTACTGTTCCCACTCATCTTTCAGCTGTCATATCCTTTACACCATTTCGCTAAAAAAACAACAAAAAAAAAAAAAAAGATAAATTTGAAACAAACCATTCACAATAATGCTTATTCAATGTTCAACTGTCTTCAGTTATTTCTTCATGCTCTTCAACAAGCTAACCAGTTGCCAGTCCCCTTACACCACTTTCTTCATTGGAGACCATGACAACAATATTCACGTTTATCCGCAATACCTGCTACATTTTTTTCATTTCTTCTTCCTTATTTAATTAATTAATTAATTTATGAATTTTTTAATGAAAAAAGGCAGCACTAAATAATGAGGCGACATAAAACTTCGCATTATTTTATTTTTGAGTTTTTATTTTTTCTATTTAAATTTTCGCACAAACTTTTTTTGATCATGTTAAAATGCCAACACTAAAGTTTAACGTTGTATATAGTTTCATTTTTTTCGGTAGTTCTTTTCGAAATATGTATACATATATATGCTGAAGTAGTTTAATTGAAAATTATTCAGCACTAAATTTGTGAACTGAAAACTGTTGGTTATTGCGCATTTTCCCTACAACGCGCTTTCGAGCTGCGATAAGAACTACTTAACACTTAATTGATATTTATAGATTTAAGTTATGGTAGAATGAATTGCCATTGCGTATTATTATCGTTTCACGTTGCACTTTAACTCGGATTGTCATAATTAGTAATAAGTAATCGATAGTTGACATATGTTGAAATAAAATTATCCAATGTGACCTTATATGTTGATTTCAGACGAATAAATTTCATTTCTTCAATTGGTTTTTTCACATTTTCACACATCATTATTTCATATAATGATTCATTTAAACATGCCTTACTATCGATTAAGATATAAGTATATCAGTAAAATAATATTATTATTAATCAAAGATGAATATTAAAACAAGGTAAAGTGTTTCGATATTTGATCGTTGAAGTAGCCTACACTTGATGTGATTTGCTCATATCGAACCCTAAACAACAATATAACTTAAGTGACCAAATGTAAATTTTTCGGGAGATGGTTTTCATAGCCTTCACCAATGGTATTCTAAGTTTGTGCATCCCATTTGTCACAAAAAAAAGAAATGACCGGAGACGCTATTAAGTATATATATTATGGTGGGTAAATTTTTTCGAGTGAGAAAAAGTGCTAAAGGCGTGAAAAATGCGGTATTTTTTCCATATAACAGCATTTCTTAATAAAAGCAATCTGTTTGAAAATTTTTTTCAAATTTGAATCTTTATGTCTCTCGGCGGGAGCTAGGTTTTCATTTTAGACCCCTAGCTTCTCAGGGTAATTTTCTTAGAATTTTGCGTAGATTTCGTTTTTGCTAGACGCTTTCTGACAAAATCTATATACCCACCCTAATATATATTCTAGATAAGCATCGATACAGAAATTGATCTAGCCATGTCTGTCTAACTGTGTATCTATCTGTCCGTTGGTATGCAAACTAGTCACTCATTTTTTGAGATATCGAGCTGAAATTTTGCATGAAGTCTTTTTTTATGACAGTTCAGTGCACACGAATCGAATCAGATTTAGATATAGCTGCCATACAAAGGGCACTATGAAATAACACCCAATGAAATAATCCCCACATGAGTGAATGAAATAATGCCAAAAAAAACTCACACTTTTTCAATCAAAATTCTTTTTGTTTTACTTCAAATTTTTTTGGGGATTGTTTCATTTTTTTTGGGAATTATTTCACCACTCAAATGCTAAAACAAATTTTTTTGTTTTCTTTGTTTAAATAATCTCTTTTAACTGAGATATTCTACAATATGAAGAGACAATTCTACAATATGAAAAAAGAATGCCACAAAATGGTGCAAGGCTACTGAACTAACTACTGAATTCTTGTCGTAATTCAATGAGTGAAGAATGATTCGTCTAGTGAATTGATTTGCCAATATTTTATGCAATCGTGCGATTTTTTATAACAAATTTTCATGTATTTTGTATTATTATTTAGTTTGGAAATATAATGAGCGGCCAAGAGTGAATGCTTAGCGCCGCAGGCGAAAATTTGGTACAAAAAATCGCGCGATTTCTTGTACCAAATTTTCATGTATTTTGTATTATTATTTAGTTTGGAAATATAATGATAGGCCAAGAGTGAATCGCGCGATTTTTTGTACCAAATTTTCATTTATTTTCTATTACTATTTAGTTTGGAAATATAAAAACGACCATCGGGAAAATTATGTATCGAAGCATCAATGGTGAATAATGCATTATTTAACTGGAATTTAAACTAAAATTGAAAATTTCTGAAAAAACCGGAACATCCGCTCATTTCTTCATAATAAAAACCCCAAAGTGAAATATAAAACAGCAAGAATGTTTTGAATATTGGAATTTCAGCGATGATAATTATTTGCAAAACTTATTTACAATTCATACAAAAACTTGAATAGTCTCGTCCACATCGTGACGGCAAACTGGGCATTGAAACTTATTTTTTTTTTT
>JAWNPW010000475.1:0-16014 GCA_035078745.1 Diastata ussurica
TTTAATTGGTTTATCCCAGAGCTATGAAAGACTGCATTCGCATACATTTACTATAACTGATAGAGCAAAAATTTGACCATGATTCCGAGAGATGTAGATGGTGGGAGAAAAGGACTTTGTACTACACTAATAGCCATCATTCTTTATATTTACATACATATTACACGAAGTTCCATTTTATTCATTGTCGTGGAAGCTAGAAACGAACTCGAAGTCAAAATTAACAAAAAGTGATCTCATCTAAATTAATTGCCTTTATAATGATGGTTTCAATTTCATTGAACGGCATCACGTAGATATAAAATGTGTAAGGAAAAAATGTTTGTCATTTGATTTTACATTATAATATTCAAATACCAACTAGTCAAAACTTCTATTTTAAATGTTGTAAATCGATAAAGTTCATTATGTTTTTAAGTCTATTTTCGAAGCTTTAAATCAAAATCGCTTCACAAATTTCAACTAAAGATGTCTGGTTTTTTTTGCAGATCTTATTTTTTACCTACAAGCGCGGGGAGCGAAAAAATAACACTTTTTCACGCTCCATTTTATTGGTGATCTTATGTATATATTTATTTGTATTGTTCAGTGATGATCGTTTTTAAATTTAAGTATTGTTACTGTCAGTGTTGTCTTTTTCAATGTTAGTAGTTTTTTCCACTTCCAGATGGGTGATCTAATACGAGTATACATATATATACAATGTATAAAAATTCAGTGTCACAGTGTTTGTCCGCGATGAACTCAGAAACTAATCAGCCGATTTCAATGAATTTTTTTTTTATAATGTGTGATGTGTTGCAACTTGGCAGGTGGGATACTTTTTATATCGATTATTTTAAATTTTTTATTGCAAAATTTAAAGATTTGTATAATTTCGATCGTACGGACATGACCCGGTAAATTTTTTTTTCGATGTGGAGCGGAAATGGATAGTGGGAGAAAAGATGATCGACGGTGGAGGAGCAGGACGAGAATGATGAACGATGAGGATATATGTGAAGGTTGGATGTGGACGAACGACGAAAAAGCAGATAAAGAAGAACGAATACCGTCAGATAAATACCGCGAAGAGCAGAACAACGTTTTCCTGGGCCATCTTGTTTATATATATTTCGTTGTATTAAAATTTGTATTGATGGAGCAATATGTAAGTCATATAAAGCTTCAAGTCTCTGTGCCTTCTGGTCCACTCTCGCCCTTAATAGGTTAATATAATATATCAAACTTGCTTCGATACAGAAATAAAAGTGCGAAAAGTCAGATTAAAAGCGCCATTGGCACTAAGAAGTCGTGTTTTTCATTCGGCTTCAACTATACATCGGAATAGATCATTACATCGACGATAACTTGTTATGATACGAAAAAGTTCTCAATAAAATATAATGCCTTGTTTTTTAAGAGAAACCACAAATAAATATAAATTTTTTTTTTGTGGGTTTGGTCGATGAAGTGAAAATAAACGAAAAAAGAAGAGACGAGAAGAAGAAGAAAAAATAATGAACATTAAGAATGGAAAATAATGATCAATTTGCTATAATTTTGCAATTTAATATATTGTGCGCATCAGAAATGGCCGAAATAATTAAAAAAAGACAACGTAAATACAAAAATATTCTTCAAGAATCTGGATGGCTCGATGGTTACATGGTAATGACATGTTTCAAATTTAAGGAAAAATGGTATATTTTAATCAATTAAGTAACATTTTTCCAAACAAAGTTGGCAGCTTGAATATCTAGCTTACTCAATGTATTTCTGTATCAGTCAGATCAAACTTAAAATAACTTCCATAGTAAGGCAGAGTCATACGGGTACAAGCAACATAAAAAGATATTTATCCCAAATAATAATTTTTGTTCTATTGGCCATGTTAATATTATATATATTTGTCAAGTGTACCCAATAATACAAAAGTTTAAAATAGTACTCGCTTGCAAATAATACACTGTTCATTTGAAATATTTTTAAAAATAAAAATAAACATTAAGGAGGAAAAAGTGAAGAATTTACTTGAATAAACGAAAAATCCTTAGAACAACAAAAAATCCTCTCCAGCAATATTTTTATGTTCAATTAAAAATTATAAGTTTTCATAAAAAAAAAATTTGAAAAATAAAAAAAGGGTCCAAGTTTTAAAAAACTTTCAGTATAAAAAAGAATGCTTAATTTAAATTTCAAAAATTAAATGTTTTTTTTCAAAAGTTCGTCAAAATAACTTTCAAACACGTTTTGATTCAATATTTTTTATACCACACGAAAGAAGTTTTCGTTTTTTTATTCAATACAAAAAACATACACTTGATTGAGAATAAAACTTTTTTCAATATATTCATATGAGTCCTTCATCTACTACAGTTTACTCAGCATCATCGTCTTCATCATCATTTGAGCTGATTCTGAAGTAACGATAGTAAGTAAGAATAGGAGTCCTTATCATCGGCCACAACAAGGATCCAATCACGCAGACTGTTCTTCTTCAAGTATTTCTGGTCCAGCTACGCCTTTGAGAAATGAACATCAGAGTTGACATACAACTTCATCTTGGAACGTTCGAAGGCGACGCTATTATCCAAATTGTTAACTTTACTGTTGACCTTCAAGCGCGCCTTAACGTATTTCTCGAAATCAGCAACATCCATAATGTTGTCTTCAGCAATGTTGGTACAATCGATACCGAAACGGAACAAAACCTTCTTCTTCTTCAAACCCTTACCGCGCAAAACGTTCTTCTTGACAACTTTCGTTGGTGCAGCAGCTGGTGTTGCTGTCTTAGCCTTAGCTGGTTTGGCAGCGGTAGCTGGCTTAGCAGCAACGACGGGCTTGACTGGCTTCTCAACAGCAGGCTTGGCGGCAGCAGCTACTGCATCCTTAGCAGGTGCAGCTGCAGCGGCGGCCTTTGTATCTTTTTTAGTTGCAGCGGCAGGAGCACCAACATCAGGTGCTTTTTTGGCGTCCTTTGCTGCTGGTGCAGGTTTCGCCGCTGCTGTTTTTGCAGCAGCTTTAATTTCCTTGGCGGCTCCGGCGCCTTCTTCACATTTTTGGTAGCAGTAGCTGCTGGTTTCGCGGGTTCAGATTTCGGTTTTTCAAATTTGCCTTTTGCTGCTGGTGCAGCAGGTTTTATCAGCCGATTTTGCGGCAGATGGTTTGGCATCACCTTTGTTGGTTTTCGCAGTGGGCGCCATGTTGATTCGTAAAACCACAGAGAAAAGATACATATATGCATCCGAAATTATGACTATTTCTCGAAATGCGCATCCTTAAACGCCCATATTTCGGAGACTTTTGGAATAAACTTTATAATTTCGGAATAATCAATCCTCACACTAGAACTAACGATTGGGAAAGTCTCAGCCCGATCGGACAACTTCATTTTTTGAACTGTGAACAATCAAGAAAAAATAATGAAGAACGTTAGTCGGTTAGAATTTATGGATTTAAAAATATTGTAAAAAAAAATTTGCCACTCGCCTGGTAGAATCTGAATGTTATCCCAAATTTATAGATATATTGCATATCACCACGTCATTTAATGTTTAGAATTTTCAGATTTTCCCTATTTTTTATTATTTATGAAATTGATAGTAGTTTTTGGAAATGAAACACTCCAAATCTTTGCAGAATCGTATTTAAATCGAAGGTGTGCAAGTTATCCAAAATGTACATATTTGCTACCACAAACTAAGGGATCCGTTGACCCATACAGAATGCGAATTGTTTTCCCTGCACAAGATTCATAAAAACTGGCGGCCGCGATATCTTTTTAACACTTTGTGCTGAATATGCAAGAGTAAGAAAAGAATACTACTATTAATTGGAAAAGAGTGTAAAAACTAATTACAGTGCACTCGCGTTAACTTAACCACCTGCTAACTGGACTACGTGCTAACTTGAAAAAATTTTTTGATCTATTCACTTAACTTGAAACAAAACCCAAATCGTTATAACTTGAACAAAAATTTTTGCTTAATTTCCATATACATATTTCATATATCATAGTTACATGATAAAAAAAAAAGGAAAGTGATGGATGGCTAGGGAAAGCGATACCGAATTCGTCTTCTAACCATTACAGGGAAAGCTTTCCTCGTGTCCAGAATCGGTAGAACCATTTAAAATTTTATTACGAAAAAAAGTTCGAGAAATGGAATTATGCGAGGATCAAACATACAACGCAGATGAATATGGATTATATTGGAAGCTTCTTCCTGATAAATCATATGTATCTATATTAGAAAAGCAAGCTCCGGGTAGGAAACCCGAAAAAGAAGAATCCGCGTGTGTTTAAAAACTTTGATTTTCCTGTAGAATATAAAAGTTCCAAATCAACTTGGATGACATCATACTTATTTAAAAACTGTTTTTATTATTCATTTATACTACAGGTATGGTTGTAAATACGATTCATAAGCTAGATACAATTTCAAGTGAAGGCTTTGCAATCGGTTTCAAGGTCAAACATTATTTCATAGGTGAAGAATTACCTGCAAAATCTTTGCTTCTTATTGACAAAATAGCATTACCGAAATTCTTTATTGGTAACTGCCTTCAGCAGCGAATTTGATTTAACTTAAAAAATTACTTTGAGTGATGCTGTAACTTTTTTGAACGCAGCTTGGAATCATTTTGATCAACAAATTGTTACAAAATGTTTTAAGTTTTGTAAACACGGTCGAAAATGAAGATGAAAACATCCCTCTAAGTGTTTTAAAAATTCCTTTGGATATGGAAAAATTAACATTATCTAAGTCAGTTTTCAAAGTACATCATACAAATTTTACATTCGCTAGTGTGAGCAAATCGTTTCCGCGAACAGGCCTAGTTTTGATTAGTTCAATTTATCGCGAGTGCACTGTGTTTAATTTTTGAAATGAACACACTTTTTATAGTTATATTCAAAGTAAATTTCTAACTATAACAAACTCATTGCAAAGTATTTCGCTTGGAAATACTTATAAATGTAAGTTGTTCATGAAGAAATTTTTTAGGTGCATTTCGATTTGCTTGTAATTGTGCTATATTGTACACCAATTTTTTTTTTTTCTTTTAATCTTTGTTATTATTAAAATCTCGACAATTTTGAATCAATGTTGCTTCTTATTAGTATTGAATTATTGCTAAATCTCCCATCTTCTTTGTAATACTTCATATATAATATGTGAATGAATTTCTTATTATTAAGGTAATTATATATTATTCTCAAATGAATATACAGTTTTCTTGCAATTCGTTTGCTGTAAAGGAAATAAACACATTTGTCATTTGTCGCTGAGGACCACCCGTCGCCACTTAAAATAGAACATCCTGTTATTCTTAAACATATTTATATTGGTGGTGTTATTGTTGATGCGTGCGTTCTCAAAAACAATATGGTGGTCGAGTGTGTGTCCTCACGCAGCAAATGTTTTCCTTTACAAATAGTCACAATATCATTTAATTTTACTTTCATAGATGCAATGTCCATATCCCCTTGTGAATGTGCTGATGAAAGTTATATGTGAATGTATTTTTTTTTTTTTTTTTAAGAAAGAAAAAAACTATTCGAACCATTTATCACTTTGGCATATTGTTCAATGTTTTCCAGATTGGCAGCCCATTTAATTCATTTTCGCTTCAGTTCCAATGGTTGAATGCATTCCGCACTATCACCATAAATTTCCTTGTGAGGACTATTCAGTGGAATGACCTTCCCGCTGTCATTTAATATCGAATATTTTTTTGTTTGTCGAACGGAAACCTCTAATCTGCCCATGATGTGATTTCAAAGTTGACTTTAGTTAAAAGTTGAGGGTTGAAATCAAAATTTATCAATATAAATACTTATACTATTGGCAGTAAGTAGGGAAACTATTGAATGACTATTTAATATGTAATTTTTTAAATCAATTGGTTAGAATATTATTAATAATATTTAGATTATCATAAAAACTTCTCTTTGGATCAGATCTTTTTTACTGATCCAACTCAATAGCTGTGTCATGGTGAGCTCCGACCAACTTTAAACCCATCGCTGAAAAGATTTTTGAACAGACCATGAGCGAAGATATAAACATATTTCACTTGCAATGGAGGCTACAACGTACAATCTGGACTATTTTCATTAGGTTTCTTCTTCGACCATTTAGAACTTATTCCTGAAGTAATTTCAAGCCGCCAAAATATATTTTTTCTATACCATTCACCAAAGGGGAAAATGGTATAACGCTTGAAAGCAAGCTCCGGAGACCCCATAAAGTATATATATTTTTGGTCAGCATCGATACAGAAATTGATCTAGCCATATCAGGCGGTCTGTCTATCTGCCTTCTATCCATTGGTGTGCAAAGTAGACCCTCAATTGTTGAGATATCGAGATAAAATTTTGCATGGAGACTTCGTTTATATCAGTTCACGAAAGTTTCAGCCGGATCGGATCAGATTCAAATTTAGCTGCTAAAATCGGTTGAAAAAGCCCTTATTTGGAAAACTTTTTTGCTTGTGAAGATATTTGATGAAATTTTATATTTGAGTATTTACTATCAAATCCATAATATCGCAAAAAAAAACAGTATCAAGATCGGATCAGATTTAGATGTAGTTGCCATACAAAATGAATATATCAAAGAACGGTTTTCTTCTCATTTTTTGGAAATTTTACAAAAATAATTATTTCTCCGAAAGTATTTGTCTGATTGATTTGAAACTTTCAGGATATGTCGGTAGTGAAAAATTTTGTCCAAAAATTTGCTACTTTTTTTTAAAATCCAAAAAGGCATCAACACCAACATATCCTGGAAGTTTCAAATCAATCGGACGGATAGTATCGAAAAAAATAATCTTTTTGTAAAATTTCGATGTTTAGCGCCACCTACCAACGAAATTTCAAAGTAGAATCCAAAAAAACATCAACACCATTTTATCCTGAAAGTTTCAAATCAATCGGAAGGATAGTATCGGAGAAATTAACCTTTTCGTAAAATTTCCATTTGTAGCGCCACCTACCGGAGAAATTTCAATGAAAAATCCAAAAACGTTGTAACAACACCATATCCAGAAAGTTTGACGTCAATCGGATGGATAGTATCGGAGAAATTAACCTTTTTGTAAAGTTTCCATGTGTAGCGCCACCTACCAGAGAAATTTCCAAGTAAAATCCAAAAAGCCATCAACACCAACATATCCTGAAAGTTTCATGTCAATCGGATGGTTAGTATCAGAGGAATTAACCTTTTTGTAAAATTTCGATGTGTAGCGCCACCCACCGGAGAAATTTCAACGAAAAATCCAAAAAGGCATCAACACCATTATATTCTGGAAGTTTCAAGTCAATCGGAAGGATAGTATCGGACAAAACAACATTTTTGTAAAATTTCAATGTTTAGCGCCACCTACCGGAGAACTACCAACATATCCTGAAAGTTTCAAGTCAATCGGATGGATAGTATCGTAGAAATTAACCCATTTGTAAAATTTCGATGCTTAACGCCACCTATCTGAGAAATTTCAAGTTAAAATCCAAAAAGGCATCAACATCAACATATTCTGAAAGTTTCAAATCAATCGGATGGACAGTATCGGAGAGATTAACCTTTTTGTGAAATTTCGATGCGCAGCGCCACCTACCGGAGAAATTTCAAAGTAATATTTAAAAAGGCATCATCACCATTATATCGTAGAAGTTTCAAATCAATAGGACGGCTACTATTTAAAAAATTAACATTTTAGTAAAATTTCGATGCTTATTCAATGTAAAATTCAAAAAGGCATCAACACCAACATATCCTGATAGTTTCAAGACAATCGGATGGATAGTATTGGAGAAATTAACCTTTTTGTAAAATTTCGATGTGTAGCGCAACCTGCCGGAAAAAATTTCAATGTACAATCCAAAAAATCATCCACACCAACATATCCTGAAAGTTTAAAGGCAATCGGATGGATAGTATTAAGAAAGAAGGAGAAGGAGAAATTAACCTTTTTGTAAAATTTCAATGTTTAGCGCCACCTACCGGAGAACTTTCAAAGGAAATTTCAAAAAGACGTGAATACCAACATATCATGAAAATTTCAAGTCAATCGGCCGGTTACTATTAAAAAAATTAACATTTCATCTACCTGAGAAATTTCAAAGTAAAATCCAAAAAGGCATCAACATCAACATATCGTGAAAGTTTCTAGTCAATCGGATGGATAGTGTCGGAGGAATTAACCTTTTTGTAAAATTTCGATGTTAAGCGCCACCTACCTGAGAAATTTCAAATTAAAATCAAAGAGGGCATCAACATCAACATATGCTGAAAGTTTCAACTCAATCGGATGGATAGTATCGGAAAAATTAACATTGTTGTAACATTTCGATGTGTAGCGCCACCTACCGGAAAAATTTCAAAATAAAATTCAAAAAGGCATCAATACCATTATATCCTGGAAGTTTCAAATCCATAGGACGGCTACTAATAAAGATATTAACATTTTTGTAAAATTTCGATGCTTAGCGCCACCTATCGGAATAATTTCAATGTAAAATTCAAAAAGGCATCAACACCAACATATTCTGATAGTTTCAAGTCAATCGGATGGATCGTATCTGAGAAATTAACCTTTTTGTAAAATTTCGATGTGTAGCGCCACCTACCGGAGAAGTTTCAAAGCAAAATCCAAAAAGGCATCAACACCATTATATTCTGGAAGTTTCTAGTCAATCGGATGGATAGTATCGGAGAAATCAACATTTTTGTAAAATTTCGTTGTTCAGGGCCACCTACCGGAGAAATTTCAATTTGAAATCCAAAAAGTCTTAAACACCAACATATCCAGAAAGTTTCAAGTCAATCGGATGGATAGTATCGGAGAAATTAACCTTTTTGTAAAATTTCGATGTGTTGCACCACGTACCGGAGAAATTTCAATGTAAAATCGAAAAAAGCTTCAACACCAACAAATCCAGAAAGTTTCAAGTCAATCGGATGGATAGTATTGGAGAAATTAACATTTTTGTAAAATTTCAATGTTCAGGGCCACCTACCGGAGAAACTTCAAACTTAAATCCAAAAAGGCGTCAATACCAACATATCCCGAAAGTTGCAAGTCAATCGAACGGTTAGTATCGGAAAAATTTGCCCTTTTTTAAAATTTCGATGTTTAGCGCAACCTACCTGAGAAATTTCAAAGTAGAATCCGAACAGGCATCAACACCAACATATCCTGATAGTTTCAAGTCAATCGGATGGATAGTATCGGAGAAATTACCATTTTTGTAAAATTTCAATGTTTAGCGCCACTTACCTGAGAAATTTTAAAGTAAAATCCAAAAAGGCATCAACACCATTATATCCTGGCAGTTTCAAATCAATGGGACGGCTTCTATAAAAGAAATAAACCTTTTTGTAAAACTTCGATGTTTAGCGCCACCTAACGGAGAAATTTTAAAGTAAAATAAAAAAGGCGGCAGTACCAACATATTCTGAAAGTTTCAAATTAATCTGGCGTTTATTTTTGAAGAAGCTAACCAAGCATGTGAGATTCCGATGCTTAGCGCCATCTACCGTAGAAATTTCAAAGTAGAATATAAATGGCATCAAGACCAACATATCCAGAAAGTTGTTAGTGCATCGGACAACCGTACTCGCATCGGAGAAGTTAATGTTTTTGTAAAATTTCGATATTTAAGGCCATCTACCGCAGAAATTTCAAAGTAGAATCCAAAAAAGCATCAACAACAATATATGCTGGAAGTTTCAAATCAATCGAATGGATAGTATCGGAGAAATTAACCTTTTTGTAAAATTTCGATGTGTAGCACCACCTGCCGGAGAAATTTCAATGTAAAATCCAAAAAGGCTTAAACACCAACATATCCAGACAGTTTCAAGTCACTCGGATGGATAGTATCGAAGGAATTAACCTTTTTGTAAAATTTCGATGTTAAGCGCGACCTACCTGAGAAATTTCAAATTAAAATCAAAGAAGCCATCAACATCAACATGTGCTGAAAGTTTCAACACAATCGGATGGATAGTATCGGAAAAATTAACATTGTTGTAAAATTTCGATGTTTAGCGCCAGCTACCTGAAAAATTTCAATGTAAAACCCAAAAAGGCTTCAACACCAACATATCCAGAAAGTTTCAAGTCAATCGGATGGATAGTATCGGAGAAATTAACATTTTTGTGAAATTTCGATGCTTAGCGTCACCTACCGGAGAACTTTCAAAGGAAAATTCAAAAAGACATGAATACCAATATATCATGAAAGTTTCAAGTCAATCGGCCGGCTACTATTAAGAAAATTAACATTTCTGTTCAATTTCCATGATGAACGCCACCTACCGAAGAAACTTCAAAGTAAAATCCAAAAAGGCGTCAATACCAATATATCCCGAAAGTTGCAAGTCAATCGAACGGTTAGTAACGGAAAAATTCGCCCTTTTGTAAAATTTCGATGTTAAACGCAACCTACCTGTGAAAATTTCAAAGTAAAATCCAAAACGGCATTAACATCAACATATCGTGAAAGATTCAAGTCAATCGGATGGATAGTATCGGAGAAATCAATATTTTTGTAAAATTTCGATGTGTAGCGCCACCTACCGGAGAAATTTCAAACTAAAATCCAAAAAGGCGTCAACTCCATTATATTCTGGAAGTTTCAAGTCAGTCGGATGGATAGTGAAATCAACATTTTTGTAAAATTTCGATGTTTAGCGCCACCTACCTGAGAAATTTCAAACTAAAATCCAAAAAGGCATCAACACCAACATATCCAGAAAGTTTCAAGTCAATCGGATGTATAGTATTGGAGAAGTTAACCTTTTTGTAAAAGTTCGATGTGTAGCACCACGTACCGGAGAAATTTCAATGTAAATTCGAAAAAAGCTTCAACATCAACAAATCCACAAAGTTTCAAGTCAATCGGATGGATAGTATTGGAGAAATTAACATTTTTGTAAAATTTCGATGTGTAGCGCGACCTGCCGGAGAAGTTTCAAAGTAAAATCCAAAAAGGCATCAACACTAACATATCGAGAAAGTTTCAATTCAATCGGATGGATAGTATCGGAGAAATTAACCTTTTTGTAAAATTTCGATGTGTATCACCACGTACCGGAGAAATTTCAATGTAAAATCGAAAAAAGCTTCAACTCCAACAAATTCACAAAGTTTCAAGTCAATCGGGTGGATAGTATTGGAGAAATTAACCTTTTTGTAAAATTTCAATGTTCAGCGCCACTTACCGGAGAACTTTCAAAGGAAAATTCAAAAAGACATGAATACCAACATATCATGAAAATTTTAATTCAATCGGCCGGTTACTATTAAAAAAATTAACATTTCTGTTAAATTTCCATGTTGAACGCCTCCTACCGGAGAAACTTCACAGTTAAATCCAAAAAGGCATCAATACCAACATATCCCGAAAGTTGCAAGTCAATCAAACGGTTAGTAACTGAAAAATTAGTTTTTTTTGTAAAAATTCGATATGTAGCGCCACCTATCTGAGAAAATCAAAATAGAACCCAAAAAAGCATCAACACCAACATATCCTGATAGTTTTAAGTCAATCGGATGGATAGTATCGGAGAAATTACCATTTTTGTAAAATTTCAATGTTTAGCGCCACCTACCTGAGAAACTTTAAAGTTAAATCCAAAAAGGCATCAACATCGACATATCCTGAAAGTTTCAAGTCAATCGAATGGATAGTATAGGAGAAATTAACCCTTTTGTAAAGTTTCGATGTGTAACGCCATCTACCGGAGAAATTTCAAAGTAAAGTCCAAAAAGGCATCAACACCATTATATCCCGAAAGTTGCAAGTCAATCGAACGGGTAGTATTCGAAAAATTTCGTTTTGTAAAATTCATCAACATTCATCAACAACATATCAACATATCCTGAAAGTTTCAAGTGAATCGGATGGATAGCATCGGAGAAATTAACTATTTTGTAAACTTTCGATGTGAAGCGCCACTTACAGGAGAAATTTCAATGTACAATCCAAAAAGGCTTCAACATCAACATATCCTGAAAGCTTTAAGTCAATCGGATGTATAGTATTGGAGAAGTTAACCTTTTTGTAAATTGTGTTCGATGTTTAACGCCGCCTATCGGAGAAACTTCAATATAAAATCCAAAAAGCATCAACATCAACATATCCTGAAAGTTTCATGTCAATCTGATGGATAGTATCGGAGAAATTAACCTTTTTGTAAAATTTCGATGTATAGCGCCACCTACCGTGGAAATTTCAAAGTAAAATCCAGAAAGGCATCAACATCATCGTATCCTGAAAGTTTCAAGTCAATCGAAAGGATTGTATCGTGGACACTAACCTTTTTAGAAAAGGTCGACATTTAGCGCCACCTATCGGAGAAATTTCAATGTAAAATTCAAAAAGGCATCAACACCAACATATTCTGAAAGTTTCAAATTAAGCAGGCGGTTATTTTTGAACAAGTTAACCTTTTTGTGAGATTCCACCATACAAATTTCAAAGTAGGATCCGCAAAGGTATCAACACCAACATATCCTGAAAGTTGCATGTGCATTGGACGGTAAGCATCGGAGAAGTTAACGTTTTTGTAAAATTTTAATGTTTAGCGCCACCTACCGAAGAAATTTCAACGAATAGTCCAAAAAAGCATGACCACCAATATATTCTGGAAGTTTCGAGTCAATCGGACGGTTATTATTAGAGCATTTAACATTTTCGTGAAATTTCGATGGTTAGCGCCACCTAACGGTTAAATTACAAAGTATAATCCAAAGAGGCGGCGCTACCGACATATTCTGAAAGTTGCAAGGCCAGCAGAACGTGAAAGCTTCAAGTCAATCGGATATATAGTACTGGAGAAATTAACCTTTTTGTAAAAGTTGAAGTTTAGCACCACCTACCGGGGAAATTTCAAAGTAAAATCCAGAAAGGCATCAACACCAACAAATCCAGAAAGTTTCAAGTCAATCGGATGGATAGTATCGGAGAAATTAACCTTTTTGTAAAATTTCGATGTGTAGCACCACGTACCGGAGAAATTTCAAAGTAGAATCGAAAAAAGCATCAACACCAATATATCCTGGAGGTTTCAAATCAATCGGACGGTTACTATTAGAAAAATTAACATATTCGTAGTATCGGAAATATTAGCCCGTTTGTAAAATTTCGATAATTAACGCCACCGGAGAAATTTCAATGTAAAATCCTAAATGGCATCAACACCAACATATTCTGTAAGTTTCAAGTCAATCGAACGGTTAGTATCGATGAAATTAACATTTTTGTAAAATTTCGATGTATAGCGCCACCTTTCGGAGAAATTTCAATGTAAAATCCAAAAACTCCTCAACACCCACATATCCTGGAAGTTTCAAATCAATCGGACGGGTACAATTAGAGAAATTAATATTCTTGTTGTATCCGAAAATTAGCCCTTTAGTAAAATTTCGATGTTTAGCTCCACCTCCCGAAGAAATTTCAAAGTAGAATCCAAAAAAGCATCAACTCCAATATATCCTGGAAGTTTCACATCAATCGGACGGATATTATTAGACCTAACGGTTAAATTTCAGAGTAAAATCCAAAAATGCGGCGATACAAACATATTCTGAAAGTTGCAAGTCCAGCGGACGGTTAGCATCGGTGAAATTAACTTTTTTGTAAAATTTCTACATTTACCGCCACCTACCGGAGAAATTTCAAAGTAAAATCCAAAAAGGCATTAACACCATTATATCCTGGAACTTTTAAGTCAATCGGATGGATAGTATCGGCAAAATTAACATTGTTGTAAAATTTCGATGTTTAGCGCCAGCTACTTGAGAAATTTCAAAGTAAACTTCAAAAAGGCATCAACAACAACATCCTGAAAGCTTCAAGTTATTCGAATCTATAGTATCGGAGAAATTAATCTTCTTGTAGGATTTCGAAGAGTAGCGCCACCTACCGGAGAAATTTGAAAGTAAAATGCAAAAAGGCATCATCTCCATTATATCCTGGAAGCTTCAAATCAATAGGACGGTTACTATTAGAGAAATTAAAATTTTTGTGAAATTTCGATGCTTAGCGCCACGTAACGGTTAAATTACAAAGTATAATCCAAAAAGGCATCAACACCAACATATCCAGAAAGTTTCAAGTCAATCGGATGGATAGTATCGGAGAAATTAACCTTTTTTTAAAATTTCGATGTGTAGCACCACGTACCGGAGAAATTTCAAAGAAGAATCGAAAAAAGCATCACCACCAATATATCCTGGAGGTTTCAAATCAATCGGACGGTTACTATTAGAAAAATTAACATATTCGTAGTATCGGAAATATTAGCCCGTTTGTAAAATTTCGATAATTAACGCCACCGGAGAAATTTCAATGTAAAATCCAAAATGGCATCAACACCAACACATTCTGTAAGTTTCAAGTCAATCGGACGGTTAGTATCGGTGTAGTTAACATTTTTGTTAAATTTCGAGGCTTAGCGCCACCTACCGGAGAACTTTCAAAGTAAAATTCAAAAAGACATAAATACCAATGTTTAGGGGAGTGGCATGAGTTTTTGGTAACCACTTAATTGTCTAAACCAAAAATAAAAACCGAAAACGAAATGAACTTTATGCACCGAAATGTGTATGTTTTGGTTGACAATTCAATATCGAATGATTTTATTTACATAAATGTAGCAATTGTCAATGCAGTTATCTTAGGAAGCTTATGTAGATAATACGAAAAACAATTCCATTATAATACATGTTATGTTTCAAAGCTTTAGTGAGAGATTTAGCGTTAAAGAGAATTAACAAAACAATTAGCATAAGCATGAACATAAAAATGATAAGAGCATAAATGCTTATGATCTAAGCGCAGCTGTGTTCTCTGAACATCCTCCCCCCGTGGAAGGACTACGGTTTTCAACATCTTCAATTGATGGTAATAGGCACAGCTTCGACACCGCTCGTCGGGTGACTTCACTGCTTCCAAAACGATTGTTGAATGCGGCTAACGACCTGCCACTGACTTAGCCGACATGTACCGATGCTGGACAAATCTGGCTCCGCATTGCCATGGCCACAGCAATCAGTTAAAAAGTGACCTGGAGTCAACACCTGAAAATCGTCCGTTGAGGGTATGAACCGCCAATAGATGCTGTCATCAAGGCAATGATTATGAACAACTTTCAAACGATCGTCGCTCAACATCAAAACGCGTAGCTCCCTCAACTCGTTCTTAGCGCCTACAAAGTTCATGGCATTATCTGTCCCTATAACTCGAGGTTTTCCACGTAAACTGACAAATAGTTTCAACGCAGCCAAAAATGATGAAGTCGATAAGTCCTTCACGAGCTCCAAATGCACAGCTTTTGTTGCGAAGCATATGAATAGGCAAATGTAGCACTTGATTGGTTGTCTATTTCGCACCTCTGACTTATAGAAGAAGGATCCACAGAAGTCTATTCCTCTTGTATAAAATGGAGACTGCGCCCGAACGCGCTCCGGCGGCAAACTGCCCATGGCGTGCTGCATAAACGTTGGCTTTGCTCGAAAACAACGAATGCATTTGTTGAGAATGCTAGCTACCATTTCCCGGCCTCCAATAGGCCAAAACTCCAGTCGAATGTTCGCTAGCAACGCTGGTGGATCTGCATGTTATAGTTTTCGATGATAATGTTCAATGATGCTATTTGTAACTGGATGATGTTTTGTTAGTATGATAGGATGCTTCTCGTTGAAACTCAAATTTGTATTATGCAGACGACCGCCAACACGCATCACTCCTGCTTCATCGATGAAAGGATACAACGATAATATTTTGCTTGACGAACTGCTAGATCGTTTGGCTTTTAAATCGGTATACTCTTGATGCATAGTTGACCTTTGAATCATACACATTAATAAATAGGTGCCCACTTCTAATTCCTCTACCGTTAGAGCTGTCGATGACCATCGAAGCGATGATTTTGATTTTATAAAACGATTAACATATGTATATATTCTTTGTATAGATCGAAATGAATGCATATATTTGCAAAGAATCGAGTAGTCGCT
>JAWNPW010000476.1:4936-16013 GCA_035078745.1 Diastata ussurica
TCAACAACAGACTGGAAGTTAATAATCTACTTTGAAGTACAACCCTACTAGAATGAAATTCAACTCCTCGCAAATGCAGCAACAGCGCTGCGGCACTTATGTGCAGAAATACAGCACAAGAGCACATGCCGAGAAGTCATAAGCGATTTGGAACACGTTGCGACAGTGTTAAATGTGGATAATCAGCTGATAAAAACGAAGAGAAGCAAAAGAGGAGCGCCGAACTTTGTTGGAAGCATTGCGAACTCATTATTTGGGTTATTGGATTCTGTATTCGCTGACCAAATGGCGAAAGCAATTGACTTAATCAAGGAAAACGAAAATCAGTTATACCAACTCGGTTACGTCGCAATAGTTTTTACGACTCTACTTCTGGTTCATTAAATTTAAAAACTTGGGTTTTGGCATCCGATCTCAGTTCTTCATTCGATTTACAATTTTCGCTATGTTTGTATTTGTACAAAAACATATTATAAGAAAAATAGAAAATTGCTAGAATGGCAGTGTGATCAATTTACTTCTAATTCAAACTATTTACATGTAAACTTTATAATATTATAAGGGTAAATTAAGTTAATTGAATAATATATGCAATGTGCAAAATATTAACTCGATCAATCTGAATACCAAACATCCCGGCGCCCTTGATGTACCACTGGATCAGCAAGCCATCAGTCATCTTTGGGGAGAAGCGCAACTTTGTGCGCAGCTCGACTTATATCGCCACGTTTTGTACGAATGTTCACAACTCGCATTCGCTTGGTCAAAAAACAGCTGTGTAACACGCCCAAGCAACCAATGTTTCGGGGGCGTATTGTCTTCAAAAACTAGAACCAAGTCATTTATTTCGAGGTTCCGATGTTTACTGGACCATTTGACTCTTCGTTGAAGCTCGTGCAGATATTCTTTATTCCACCGCTTCCAAAAATGAAGTTGAATCGCGGACAGACGAGCCCATCGGGTTAAGTTTGCGATCTTATCGGTTTCAATTACTGGTTCTGCTATTCCCACGAGAGAGCCACAAGTTAAAAAATGAGCCGGTGTCAGTACCGATTCATCATTTGGATCATTTGACATCGCAGTTAAAGGCCTCGAGTTTAATGTCGCTTCTATTTCCGCAACAACTGTCGTCAGCTCTTCGAAAATGTAATGCGCTATTTCAGCCACTTCACGCCTTGCTCCAACAAAATTCGTTCCATTGTCACAATAAAGATGAGAACACAATCCGCGACGTGCCACAAGTCGCTTGAGCGCTGCAATAAACGCTTTAGAGCTCAGATCGGACACCACCACCATGTGAACCGCCTTTATCGAGACATATGAACACAGCCATATAGCTTTTTGTAAAACGAACACCTCGCAACTTGACGGATGTTGTTATCGGCCCACAGAAATCAACACCTGTAGTGGTGAATGCCTTTGCAATTGTGACACGTCCCTTTGGCAACGATCCCATAATTTGTTGTTACAATTTCGGACGACAATGGAAACACCGTAGACACTTATTTGTCACTGATCGTACCAATTGGCGAGCATTTAATATCCAAAACCGTTGCCGGATTATTGCCATTAGCGCTTGAGTTCCAACGTGTAAATTTTTCTCATGAATATTTCGTATGTAGCTGCGAACGATTTCACTGGTGCTTGGTAACAATATTTGATGTTTCGCATCATATGGTAAATCAGCATTGTGAAGCCTGCCCCCAACCCGCAATATTTCGACTCGGATTTTAAGTTCACGAAAATCGTTCGCAAAATAATGTCCAACCATTCCAATAAACGATTGTTCTCTTTCACTTCGTGCAAAGTTGCTGCTACTTTCCTTTTTTCCTCTTCACATTTTCTCTTTGAGCGAAGTTTATCTACTGGTCACTCCAAGTTTGATTTCCTTAGAAATTCAGGACCAGTAAACCAAGACGCGTCTACCAATTCTTCACCAAATGTTCCTCTCGAAATAATATCAGCAGGGTTCATTTTTATAGGCACATATCTTCATTTCGCGTCTTTTGTTGTTTCCTGAATGTACGCCACTCTGTTTGCTACAAACACTGACCATGTCGACGGATGCGCATTCAGCCAATTAAGAACAATTTCGGAATCGAACCACAAATACGTAGCATCTATACTTTGCTTGAAATTTTCAATTAATTTGACCAACAGTTTTGCTAATAACTCCGCAGCCAGCAATTCCAAACGGATGGAATTTGCGCTCCATAAGCACATTGTTATATCGCCGTCGCAGTCAACGGTACGCAAATATACACAACTTCCATAAGTTCGTAAAGATGCATCGGAGAACCCATGGAGTTCCACTCGCATGTGTTTCTTTTTTGCAAAAACATATCGAGGCACCTTTATATTGTTTATGAAAGTGAGCTTCGTTCGAAATTCATTCCAGAAGCCTGTACATATTCAACGGCAGCGATTCATCCCTATTCAATTTGAGAATCCATAATCACCACTGGATTGACAAACCCAAGTGGATCAAATAATCTGGACAGCTCGGCCAACACAGTTCTTTTCGTAACGGCTGTGTTGTAGTTCATTTCTGGCCATACGTAACGGAATGAGTCAGATGACGGCTCCCATACTATACCCAGTGCCTTAATTATTTCAGTATCGTTAACGCGTAGTGGCTTAACTCTATCCGCTTCTGGAACTATTTTCCGAAAATTCGTATTGTTGGAATGCCATTTTCGTAGTGGTAACTTTGCTCATCACCTTCGTAACGTGTTCATATATTCGTAACAGGTTCTGATACAGAAAGCTCCACTTATGAGGTCATCCATGTAAAAGTCTGAGGAAATGCGTTTGGATCTCACTGGATATTGTTCTGCATAAGCTTCACCTAACTGCTTCAAACACCTGGTTGCCAAAAACGGCGCGATCGTAGTGCCATATGTTACAGTCAGCAATCGATAAGCCAATAAAGGATGATGTTCTGAATGCCGCCATAAAATACATTCAGTAAGAGTCCTCTTCTGTTACCCGTACCTGCCTGAACATTTTTTCTACATCGGCAGTGAGTGCATATCGATAGCATTAAAATCTCAAAACGAATGCTAATAAATCTTCTTGACAATAAATCTTCTTCTTCTCATTTAGCGATATTCCAGAGCTAGTTTTTGAGCTACAATCGAACACTACTCTTAACTTCGTAATAGTGGAATCAGAACGGATTACGTATTGGTGTGGCGCATAATATTTAATTTTCGAAACATCTACATCTTCAACATGAACCATATGATTTAAGTCGATGTATTCTTGTTTCGTTTTATTTCGAAGTACATATTTTCTAAAAAGACACTCGCAATCTTCCTCTTCTTCGTTCAAAAATTGCTTCCTCAGCCAAATCATTTCCATTTGCCAGATTTTCTCGACCAGGTTTGCCAGTTCCGATACTTCTTCCATATGCTGACCATTTACTATTAAACTGTTAGCTCGCTGCGACTACCAACACCCATTCAAAAACGGTATTTTGAATGCGTGGTAAATTTTTCTTCAAAACGATTCGACAGACATTACATCCAAAAAACTTCTGCGCCCAACATTATGTCAATTCGCACTGGTTTATTGAATTCAGGATCTGCTAGTACAATATTTGATGGTATCCCCCATTTTGATATATCAACAAATCGGTCAGGTTTATTGGAGGTTATTTTTGGTAGCAAATAGAAATCCAACGTTACCTCATAGTCATTTACGGTTGTACGGATAGTTGTGTTCACTTTCTTCATAATGTGTGTATTTTGATTTGCTACAACAGTAGTCATCAACATACCGGATTTTTTCAAACCTAATCTGAGCGGAACGTTATCGCACATGATTTTTATTTGCGACGCCGAATCCAATAATACTCGAACCTTCACTTGTTGCGAGTACCTATCTTCAATGAACACATTTTCTGTTTCTAAGAACACTTGATCGACGTTCAACCTTGTGGTGTGCAGCGTAGCTTGTGCCTTTATTTGTCGAGAATCGTGCATTATCAATGGCTGTTGCAGTACCATGCAACATCTTGTGATGCGGAAGATTACATCTCGAGCATTTCGCTGCACAACAATATTTTTGCATGTCCCTTTTTTCAAACACAGTAAACATAATGTACCTTTTCGTACCGCATTTTATCTTTGCTGTGGTGACATTTTTCGAAACACCGCGCAGTCTAGCAGCGCATGGCTATCCTTTTGACAAACGCTGCAAGCCTGTTTACTAAGCGCTAATGAAGTATGATTCTGAGCTCTAAATGATCTACCTTTCACTTTAGTACCCTTTTGTTTTAATTTTACAGACGCATGCTTAGAATCCGTGCGCGATAATTTTGTCTCTCTTGCATCACTGCAGTCCTTCCATGACGACAGACGTGTGTAATCGACAGACTCTTCCCATTTAATCTCCGATTCGTCATCTAATTCGTCCATTGCTAAATAAATTATAAAAGCGTTCGCCACGTCTTTGTAGGTGCCAATCGATAAAATTGCACTCAAATATGCATTTACAGAGTCGACCAAATTTCGTAAGTCTAGCTCTGTGCACCTTTGATAGTCCGAATATTGCAGCAATATGCTCTTCAAAAATCACATTTTTCTTATCAAAATTCTCTCTAAGCCGTTTCAGAGCGTTCGAATAGTTTTCATTTGTTACATTGAAATCTTCGATTGCGTTGAGGGCATGAGATTCCAAGCTGTCCTTCAATATCAAAAAACGCTCACAATCATCTAAGCTTTCATCATTATGCACCATATTAGTGAACAGTCACATAAATTTTGGAAAATCGGCGTACTTTAAATTGAATTTTGGTCATTTTATTTGTTGCTGCAGCTTTGAGACTGTCGAATGTTCATTTGTTGTATTTAGCAAACTAACATCGGCAGTGCAACTATGCTTTTGCGATAAGCAGATCCTTATTTTGATCTGTGCACACACGTAGATATCTTCGATTTCTGCCATGATATTTGCGTTCGCTTCCAATTCAGCTTCATTGCATAATCTCGAGATATTTGCCTGCACTGCTCAACTTTGTTTAAAATACGCCTCCAATATCCCAAGCCTGCATTCCAATTCTTCTTCCGTCAACGTTGCTGAATTTTTGTAAACAAATGATTTCAAGCGTGCGATGTTACCTTTGGTGGATGCGCGCAGAGATTTGTATTCAGCCATTCGCTTTGAGCGATCCAAGTCTCCATCAGTCCCTTCCATTTTGAACAGCTTCAATAATTAATTAGCTTGTGTTTATTTTATTGGCTAATAAAACTAATTATTTTTAAATTGAAAAATGTTTCTTCGCAAGATGTGACGTTCACTATAGATTTCGATGGCCAAACGTTTAAGTGTTGCAGCTTTCCATTGATCTAAACGATCACTGTTACTGTGTTACTTTTCGCACAATTGCGTAATCGTCTAGCTATTTTCACATTATATCGAAATAAACAAGTGTTGCAGTTCTCACTTTCCAGCTAAATTTGAATATCGAACGTTTGAGTTATTTTGATGTACTCCATAATAAGTTTTACTTCGTTTTCTTTATTTTTCTTTATTAAGCGCAACTGCAGTTTTTGTCTCACCAACAACAACTTATGTTAGTTGAAGACGTTACCGTCCGTCCACGTTTAATAAGTAGCAATTCTTTATGTATAGTAAGCGATGATTTTGATGAGAACTCCAATCTGTCTGCATTCAAATTACTCAAGTCGACGATTTTAATTACTCATAATCACAAACACTGCTCGACTTAGCAGTTTCAGTGGGACTTAGTCCCGGGTTTCGGCACCAAAATGTTACGTCGCAATAGTTTTTACGACTCTACTTCTGTTTGATTAAATTAAAAAACATGAGTTTCGCTTTGCTCAACAACTTTTAATTTCGACGCCTAACAAACGACTACTATCAGATCTCAGTTTTTCATTCGATTTACAATTTTCGCTATGTATGTATTTGTACAGAAACATAATCCAGTCCAGCTTTACTATCATCTCGACAACTGGAAATAGAGTTGGTTCCAATACGTAATTTCTTACCATCATCTTTACAATTACCTGTCAAACAAGAAGATCTGCAAGCAGCTGCGCAATAAACATCAATGTATATACGCAACAGTTGCACCATCTAGAATAACAACCGTATGTAGAAACGAAACCCACCAAGTAACCCTAATCGGATCGGGAATAATCACTTTACAAACTCAATGCGTCCATAAACGCATAAAACCATCACTATTCGAGGGAATGAGTATCACTCAAATCGAATATATGCATCATACACCAGCATTGGAAACCATCAGACGTTGTACGACCACAAAAGCTACATCCAGTACTACAAAATACAACGATTAAATTGTACGAGTCCAACGTACAAACTCTTAGGGAACTGCAATCAAAATTGAAACATCAACAATAGCAAAATTACCCAAGGCAACTTCAACATATTAACATTAAATAGTGAACATCATATAAAAGAGAGTGTGGGTGCCAAGGGGGTGAATGTCATGAGGTGAAAGCGTCTGATCGATTCAACCTGGCGAATCCAGCGTGATTCTCATGATACCACACCAAGTCTACCTACATGCTAACATCCGGATGTTAGCACACTCGTCCCCGGAGTGCCTCACCGTGCACTGAGCTGACACCCGTCAGCAAGGTGGCGGATGTGACCGACGAACCGAAACCCAGAAGCGTCTGTCCCGACATTGGGCGGCTCCCTTGTCTGCGTCTGTACCGCATCGGTCGAACCTGTCAGAAGGTCTAAAATGATAAGGGACGAACATCCCGAAAATAAATCACAGTACTTCGAATGTCAGAAAACAATTATTATACTCCAGGTGGTAACCACAACAGTGGCAATGCACCCGTGGTAGTAACCACGGCCGGGGCTTCGAGCCTGGAGACCCCAACTAACATTCTTAAAAATAAACCTGCTACAGCGGTGTCTCACTCGGCCGCTGTAAAAGCTACAAGCAGCGAACAAAACATTGAAGGGATCTTATCACCAGTGCCGATAGTAATGGCAACACAGGATGCAGGCGCCCAGCCGTCGACAACCAGCGTGCATAATGTCGTGGACTCGTTCAGGCGTAAGTCTCTAGTGGTCCGGTCACCGTCGTCACGTACAATAGAGACTAGGGTTACCAGGGACGCATTCACCACTGTAGACACTGCGCCAAATACCCCAATGGATTGGACAGACCGTGCAACAGAACTGGGCCTGGTGGGAACCCCTCAGGAGACACCGACGGAGAAAGAGCCACGCGAGGTTAAGTCGCTCCGACCGATAAATCGACGAACGGCAGATAACAAAACGCTCACGCAGATGGGAAATAAAATCAAAGAGCGGATTAACTACTTTAACAAACAGCGAAGCATCAATGGATCAATGAAAGACATCCTCTGTGCTATCGAAGGTCTACACAAACAACTACTGGAGGAGGCGGACAGCCTCGACGGCAAGCGGTACCAAACTATTTCGTCCCAGGGCGTCCCCATAGCATACGAGTCAAAGCACTGCCAAACTGAGCCGCTGTTCATGCAAGCAGCGAATGCCACTCCAAAATGAGCGAGCGAATCCCGGAAGAGCCGAGCTACACCTCCGAAGAAGAGCCGAGTCCAACAACTGGGGACACAGGTAGAAACTCCGAATGCTGACATGGTCGAGATGCGGAAGTCTCCCCCTCGACGCCGGCCGGAAACAGCGAGCAAGGAGATGCGGGGTGATGATCCTTGGCAAAAGGTCATCCCTAAAACTAAGGAAAGGAAAAAATTTGCCAACCATGATCAACAAGATTGGGCGTCCTGACGCATTGGTAATCTCCACAACAGGGAACCTCTCATACAGCGAGATCCTTCGGAAGGTGAAGCAGACAGATGAGCTTCAAGAAGTAGGAGACAACGTAACCAGGATGCGAAAAACGGGAAAAGGCGAATTGCTGCTGGAGCTAAGTA
This sequence comes from Diastata ussurica, assembly GCA_035078745.1. NCBI lineage: Eukaryota > Metazoa > Arthropoda > Insecta > Diptera > Diastatidae > Diastata > Diastata ussurica. The sequence continues at coordinate 12,871 of JAWNPW010000476.1, forward strand.
GATCGAAAAATGAGTCAGCACAGGAGTTCAAAGTTGCGATAAGCAATGTCCTTGGAGATCAAGCGGATATAAGAGCACTTTCGCAGGAAATACAAATCGAGATCAAAGATCTAGACGACATAACCTCGAAAGATGAGGTTCTTGAATCCAGGTCGAATTGAAAGACAATACAAGTGTTACGATTGGTGCCATCAAATCCCTAAGACCGGCATACTCTGGGACACAGACAGCGGTACTGAGCGTGCCTGTAAAACCCGTGAAAAGCCTAATTGAAGCAAGAAAAATCTAGATTGGCTGGACAAGGTGTAGGGTGAGGGAGAGAACTGCTAGACCAAGGTGTTACAAGTGCCTCGAAATTGGACATCTGGCGAAATGGTGCGTAAACCCGGTGGACAGAACAAACTGCTGCCTGAGGTGTGGTCTTACTGGGCATAAGGCAAAGGAATGTGAGAAAGAAGTATGCTGTTTCCTCTGCAAGGCGAAGAGCCGAAAGGATACCAAACACCAAGCTGGTAGCCGAAGATGGCCCGAATAAGGTACACGAAGGGATAACGCCAAAGTGTAATTATGAAGGTCTATCAAATCAACCTTATCCATTGCGCAGCTGCACAAGATCTGCTAACTCAAGCAGTTATAGAACCCAATGCCGACATCGCATTGATAAGAGAACCATATAGATCCAAAAGCTCAACTGGATGGATTAACGACTGCGCAAAGAAAGCGGCCATTTGGAGCTGTGGAGTCCCACCTATGCTGCCTACATCACCTGCGGCGGGCAATGGGTTCACAAGCGCTGAATTCACCTTTCTTGACCAACTGGTGGATGATGCTCGTGACCGGAAGCCTGTCCTTATAGGTGGAGACTTTAATGATTGGGCTCTTGATTGGGGCAGTCCTACCACTAACTGAAGAGGGAGAGCGCTACTTGAAGCATTTGCACTACTGGATGTCACATTACTCAACTGTGCATCTGAGCTTACCTTCTGTAGATGAGAAGTCGGGTCTATAATTGACTTAACTTTTGTGACCACATCGTTGTTCCGAAATAGCAAGTGGAAAGTAAGTGACCAATTCACCCAAAGCGACCACCAGGCTATCGTATGTGAAATTGGCACTGCACGCCCGAGAACACCACCAGCGAGCAAGCTATACAACATCGGCTACAAGATTAATACCCTCGACGGGGAGCTCTTCAAAGAGATGTTGGGTGACCTTAATCCTAACGGTACGGCAAATCTCCCAGCAAATTGCGCAGGCTTGCAATGCTTCAATGGCCAAGAAGAAAAGAGGAGGCCATAATAAGGATCCCGTCTACTGGTGGAACGATGAGATCGCAAGTGCACGACGAGAATGCATCCATGCGAGGCGGAAGTCAACCAGGGCTCGTGGGACTACCAGGTTTGGAGCACTGCACCATATATACAGAGAAAAACGTCTTATACTGAAAGTGGCCGCATGGCCGACATGTGCCCCTGGGGTACGGCATATAAGTTGGTGATGAAGAAACTGAGTGCATTTCAGGAACCAACGCCAAGATGCCCCGTATTTCTCGGATCCATAGTTGCCACGCTCTTCCCTGCTCAACCAGAAGTTGACTACACAATGTCTACGCCACAACCTCACTCGGAGATACAGGCGGTAACAGTGGACGAATTGCAGAGCATAACAGATAAGCTTAAAAATGAAAAAACTCCAGGCCCCGACGGGATTCCGAATCAAGCCCTGAAACTATCGATAAATGCCCACCCCGAAGCCTTTACAAAGATGTATAACGTTTGTTTTGCAGAAGAAACGTTTCCTGATCTCAGGAAACTCCAGAGATTATGCCTCATAAAAAAGGGAACAAAACCTCCTGATGATCCTTCTGGATACCAACCGCTCAGCATGATAAACTCAATCGGCAAAATCTTTGAGCGCATGAAGCCGCGATCCAAAGAGCGGGAGAACTATCGCCTTATCAGTTCGGATTCAGGAAGTCCAGATCGACTATTTATGCAATAAATGCAATCAAAGATATTGCAGAAAAAGCCATTGAGGGCGCACGCTGGCGTTATGGTACCAATCTTATGGTAACGCTCGACATAAGAAATGCCTTCAATGCCGCAAGCTGGTCGAAGATTCTAAATTCGCTCGATCGTTTTAGTGTACCAAGCTACCTCATCAATATCATAAGAAGCTACTTGGACAACCGAGTACTACTATATGATACAGAAGCCGGCACAAAGGAGTACAAAATAATAGGTGGTGTTCCACAAGGCTCTGCACTTGGCCCTCTCCTTTGGAACGTCATGAACGATGGAGTACTAAGACTGGACCTGCCGCGTGGAGTTACGATAGTAGGATTCGCAGACGACATAGCCCTAGTGGCCACCGCTAAACACATTCCAGATGCTGAAAACATGTGCAGTATCGCAATAGACACTGTCAGTAATTGGTTGAACACGGTTGGCCTTAGCTTCCTTAGCGGAACATAAGACCGAGGCGCTCCTTATTACCAGCAGGAAGCAAGTTGAAGGAACTAAAATCAATATGGGTGGAATAGTAATCGAAACGAAGCGCTCTCTGAAATACCTAGGCGTAATACTGGACACTCGACCTGGAATTTGCGCACCAGAAAGCCGCTACGGCCTGCAGGGCATTGTCAAGAATTATGCTGAATACGAGAGGCCCAAAACAAGGCAGCAGGCTACTCCTCGTAAGCCTGATTAAATCAATCATTCTGTACGGAGCACCAGTCTGGTCAAATGCTTTGGCGACTAAGAGCTACAGGAGAGGAATCGAAGCGGTATACCGTCATAGTGCCCTGAGAACGATCAGTGCCTTTCGTACAGTATCGGATGATGCAGCGCTCGTTATAGCCGGTCTGATACCTATCGACTTATTGGCTAAAGAAGCCTTTGATAGGCAATCCGCAAATCAACCATAGGATACACAAAGCGCGAGAGCACTTAGCCTCGAGGTCTGGACATAAGGTATCGACTCGTACCTGATGTCCAAAAATGGTTGAACAGAGAGCATGGCTCTCTAAACTTTTACCTCAGCCAGCTACTCAGTGGTCATGGCTGCTTCAAGGCTGCTTCAAGGCATATCTGCACCGATTCTGCACCGATACGCACTGTCATGTACAGACGCCGGAAGATGTG
>JAWNPW010000478.1:1306-16007 GCA_035078745.1 Diastata ussurica
ATATGACTGTTAAAACGCCAATGCACCCTGAACGATGCACTGATTGGGTCGGTTTTTAGAACTGCCATTGATCCATTTTTTTTCGAAAATGCGGGAGGCTTTGTTATTTCTAAATTTTCTTAAAAAAGTCCAAATTTTTCAAAAAAAAGTTCAAAATTTTTCATCCGATCTTGATAATATTTTTTGTAATATTATGGAATTGATAATAGAAGCTGAAATTCGAAATTTCATCGCAATATAGCTGCTTTGACATGCACCTCATCAGATTTACCATAACGCACACAATATCGCTTCAGCACTATTGCTCAAGCCATCATACGAGCTGCTAGTTTGTGGCACTTAAATTGGGACGAATGTTTCCAATTATTTAAATTGTTAATAACTGATGACTTTGCATCAATGAAGCACATGCACTTATTCCCTTTTCTTATATTATTTTAGGCCAACGATTGGTTCGAGGTACTCATGTCAGAGTGCTTACGGAACACTCAAGGGCGCGAGGTTAAGCTTACGGCCTTGCCGTTAATGTTCAGGATGAAATTCTCGACAAAATGTCAGAACTAGTAACTAGTCAGAATGCTAGTAATTGTGAAAGCAAGCTTACTCGCTTTTTGGAAAGGTCAATGTATAATACAGCTCTTAATACAAATATTACTTAGCTCGTATTTTTGTATGAATTCTGCAATCCAACCAAGCATTGCAAATGTTTGTCAACGATGTGAATTATCATTTCAGCGTTAAATACCGCCTGAATCAAGACGTGCTGATTCGGTCGAAAGGTGGACCATTCCGATCAGCAAAAATTGAAGTATCGATTGGGATCGCTCATACTTACTCGGATCGAAGTCCTTTCAAACGCTACGAACATTTCAGTTGACGATTATCTCAACCTCTACTATCTCATTTTGCTCTCGTTTAGGCGGACGAGCAGACATGGCTAGATTGATTCAGTAGGTGACGCTGAGCTCTCGATTTTACGAATTTTCTAGTTCACGAACACTTAAAAATTTTGTATTGAAGGTTCTATATTACGTATGAAACAAAAAAATTGTATTCGATATTAAAACCACTTTTTTTGTAAATATGTATAACTACTATATATTCATTATTAGAGAATAAATTATAGCTGTCAATGTTACGCATTCTCATCTTTGCGAATTTTTAGTTATACACTACATTTCAAATGCATCAGCATAAATTATATTTTCTTATTTGCAACCACAACACGCACTGAGTGCAAATACTAATTATAAAAATGTAATATACAATATATTTAAATAAACAAATATTACGATTTCATCAATATGTATTTGTGCGCTCAAATTATTTATTTCGCCAAGCACGTTTTGGTATAGTTAACGGTTAGCGGTTGATTGGTTAACATATTGATCCTTAAATTGTTTTTTACAGTTCCAGATATCCATGAAACACTAAGGAAAATCTCATAGACTCCAATGGGAGCCACGATGAGGAGCAGAAATAAGAAAAGGAGAACATAAGCGTTCCTGAACATAGTGTTAAGCACGAATGTCCAAAAAATTAGCTAAAGAAGCTTGTTGAATTGTAAATACAAAATATTGTTGAATGCTAAAAAGTTTTAATGCTATGAGAGTGTGAGGAGTGTGCTATACAAAAAAAGTTATAGACAACTCGAAAATTTTTTTACCAAACCTTTGAGAATTTTTTCAAATTTAATTTAATTTAATAAAAATCTGTTATTAAAAGCTAATTTGCTCCAACATTGAAGATTTTAGTGTAAAAAATAATCGTCCAATATAGCGAATTTTTGGATTTTGCGAATTAAGATTGTCAATATATATATTCGCGTTCACTGTAGTTTATTTCATCTTTTGGAGTTTGAAAAGTTTGAGGTTTATTTCATCTATTTCAAATTATTTGGACCTGTTTTTGTTTCATTTAAATTTTTGGGTCTTATACTGTACTATGTTCACTTACCTTAACCACACTATAAACAGCTTGAGCATATAACATATTAACTTCAACTGGATCCTGAGACAGTTCGCGAGTTGATTTAAATAATCTTTTTTTAAAAACGAAACGGTTTTCTCCAGAGCCACTGCCATTGGTTAGCCGTCTTGAATTCATGCCAGTTGATTGCACTTTTATTTGTTTAAGTTCCCATGCGGCAATTATGTCATATAAATAATCAAACGTTTTAATATGTTCCTCCCCATCTGGTCTAGACTGGAAAATAGCCCAGCCTTCAGTGGTTGTTAAATTAAGTTTATCAGCTAGCTTCTGGACAGCATCTCCCGCAGTATCTGTAGGATGAACATCAATAGCTTTAGTCCGCCCGTCCAAGAAAAAAAAGCGACATACAATAGTTCCGAGCCGCCGCATTGCCTAAAATTTATGTAATGTTGAAAAATTGTATAAGTATTATTTTTCAATTCAATCACAATTAACTTATTTTTGAAAAATTCGGATTATGTATTTACTTTTTCACTAAACGCAGCGAAACGAAAAATGATTTCATTGAAACCATAGTTTTATATCGTCATGTAATTTTTTTTATGGAATGCGAGGCTTCTTGGAACGATTCTAAACAACTTATTATGGTGAAGGTCATTATAATTTCCCCGAATTTAAATTTTGCGGATAAGATAAGGATGAGCGAAGTTTCGAAAGCCGAGAAACCTTCAAAAAGACCGTTTGTATAAATCTGGCGATGCTTTTCAACAAAATGAAAACAATTTAACGTACAATGTAACGTATCAATATTCATATTGTTCACAGAAAGTAAACAGTCATATCAATTACACAGTGAAACACAATGGAACAAATTGAAATAGCTTGGAAGTGTTATAGTGAAAGTTTAGGTCTGGTCGATAAAACAAAATTTTATTCTTGAAATTTGGGGGATACCGCCAAAATCTTTATTTCTGATTTCGTGGCAGTTTTGGAAAGAAAAAACTCAGACTTTTCGATGTGTACACCTTGTTAGATTTCATATGCTATATGTGTATTTTCAAGGCAAAAGCAAATATTTTTTTGGTTTTTCACCTTTCTTCAAATTTAGCGATTTTTTTTCTCAATATTTTGTTTGAGAAGTACAACTTTGGTATAAATATTTGAAAGTTAAGTGAAAGTGAAAAGTTTTAGCGAAAATAATAAAAGCTTCAAGCTATTCTACATGGTGCAATTTGTAAAAAAATTTGAGGCCAAAATAAAACGAGTAAGGTGGGGCAGAGTAGTAAGCTTCGGAGCAGCTTCTATACCATTCACCTGCAGATGTATCGGAGGACTACCGAAAGTTGATGCGAATATTATAGTTATTTTGATTATGTCAACTCAACAATCACATTACTATGTTATGAAAAGAAATTATATGACTGTTAAAACGCCAAACTGTGGAAGGCAACTTCGTTACTATGATAACTGATTATTTGTCGCCCATTTTGAAAGATATGGAGTTGATGTGATGAAATACAGTAGCTATCCATGTTCATGTGAACAGTTTTAAACCAAGATCCCAATAAAGAACATAGTTCAGCTGATTACATGGTAATATAGTAATAAAGTATCTTCACCCTGCACCATAGCTTCAATATCAGTCACATGCAGTTATAAAACAATCTGCAGATACAAAACAAATCTTAAATGCAAATACACAAAAGGAGTTTGTATGGCAGGTATAACTAAATATCATCCGATATTGATCATTTTTGTTTTGCAATATTATGGAATTGATAATAAAAGTTTCAATACGAAATTTCATCGAAATATAGCCATATACAAAAAAGTTTTCCCTATAAGAAATTTTCGAACGACTTTTGGAACTTTTGTATGGCAGCTATATCCAATTTTTATCCGATCTTGATGATTCCTTTTTTTTATCTTTTGGCATTGATAATAAAATTTTCATCGTAATATATAAGAAGACAAAAAAGTTTTCGATATAAAGGTTTTTGTGACCGATTTTGACACTATTGTATTTCAGCTATATCTAAATCTGATCCGATACGGCCAAGTTTCTCGGGTGAACTACGTAGACATAAAAGAAGACTTCAAATTTGCCAAATGATTGGCGATTGAAATTTGATGCCAAATTGCAGCCCGATATCTCAAAAACTGTGGCACTAGTTTGCATACCAACATACAGACAGATAGATAGATAGACAGACAGACATGGCTAGATCAATATCTTTTTCGATGCTGATCAAGAATATGTATACTTTATGGGGTCTCCGATGCGTCCTTTAACATAACAATGCGTTACATAAATCGTCACAAAGTCAATATACTATTTTCACCTTTGGTGAATGGTATAATGAGGTATGAATATAATATTTAAATTGTATTAACTAAAATCAGGTACGGTAGACGCTCGCAAATAAGAACTACTTTGTTTTTGCCGAAATGTTCTAATTTCTGGACTTTTGTTTAAATAATTGAAAAAAGAGTGAAGCTACTTACAATCACTACATAAAAACTTTTCTTTTATTAGTCCGGTTAATTTATTTAAAAGCATAAAAATTAAGGCCATCTTTTCCAATATCTCTACTTTTATTTCTAAAGATAGTCTTTTTATACCATTCAACAGGTTGAATAGTATATTAACTTCGTGCAGATTTTTGAAACGTATAGAAGGAAAAGTCGGAAAGCCAACAAAGTATATACAGTGAAACACCCATAATCGGACACCCACCGTCAGGTGCTGGAACGTTGTCCTCCGTTTCAACATTTTGCAAAAGGTTTAGAGCTGAAAGCATGGACCCACAAGTGATGGTTTTAAATTTATTTGATAATCTATTTTTTATTAGCGTTATTTTAGAAAACAACCTTTCAGCCCACGCTCTGCTGTGCGGTAGAGTGAAAATTTGAGATACAAACTTGTACAGATTTCTGTGTAAGTATTCTGATGATTCTTTACGTTGCCTACCTCATACCAAAACTTTTCAATATCATTCGTTTTAAAAATATTTTCGTATTGTTCATCGTTCGCCTTACTTTCTAAGAATTTTAATTCATCAATCACTTTTTCTGGATCTTTTATCAGATGGCTGTATTCAGACACTAAATCAAAATATTTAATTTCGACATTTGATTTAAGTGTAATTGGATCTAGAAATCGCAAACGCTTATAGTCCTTTATCTGTGATGTTAATTCGTGCCAGTATTACGTCGCATAGTTGATAGAACTTTAAATTGTTTGTTTTAGAACTATTTCGTCCCCCGAAAGCTGCTCAATTCGTATTGTTGTTTCTGCTTCGTGTGTTATATATATGTCTGGTAAATTTTTGATGTACACTATGTTTTTATAATTAACATCTTGTAGGTCATCAAATATGAAAGGTTTTTTAACAAAATTTGTAAAAAGTTTCAGCAAAATTTCCTTAGTAGTGGATACTAAATAAATTATTTGTGAAGATTCCAATAAAAATTTTTTGTAAATTTTAAATAAATAAAATTAGTTGAGCATAAATCATCTTGAATAAGTGATATTTTATGCAACAATCCCTCAGAGCTTTCTTCAACTTGAGCTGTTATAAAATAGTGTTGCAAGATTGACCATTGTTCAATGATCCTATTTCAGTGATGGCCAGCAGACGGTTTTCCTATACCCGCGGGTATCGTGCGTAGTCGTGTTTGTGTGTGTATAACCTACGAATGTGCGTTCGGCTCAATGCTTTCGTTCAATTTGTGTACACTGCGTAGAATGTATATTTTTGTTCGTTAGTGTGCTTGCAAAGCTCATGAGATGAAGATTGATGCACATTAGGATTTTTTATATTATTTCTTTGAATTTTGAGTAGTTCGATTTTCTTTTACGTTAATTCTTGAAAAATAAAAAAATATGCATTTGTCCTACAACAAACTGAACTTTTGTTTATCGATTTATTTAAAACTAATTTTTATTGAGATTGAGGAACAAATTAAATTTATCCACTGAACCATTATATTATAAAGCCTGAAAAAACATCAATTAATTGCAATATTTAATATTACAATTAATTTACACACAGCAGAGTACTAGCTACTATGGCCATCGACTCAGGAAGAAATGTTGATAGGAAAGAACCATTTTTTTGAAAAAACATCCACGACTTAAGTTAAATTTTGACTTACCTGGGAGTCGAACCCAGACCTTCGGTATAAGAGGCGAGCATGCTTACCACTACACCACCGAAGGCGTCATCTCCATTTATATTTCTTAAATTAAATCGACAAAACAATTTAATTGAAATAACATTTTACAATATTTTCATTGCATTGCTACAGTTATGAAATGTTGTGAGAACTTTCATTGTTGTTTTTCTCCGTGTAAAGATTCGCCGCTCAGAGCTTTATTTTGTTGTTGTTTGAACCGTCCGCTGGCCATCACTGTCCTATTTGCTACAGATTCGAAGGAAAGCCATATTGTGTCAGAAAGTCTTAGTAGCTTATGCTCCAGAACATACATTACATATTTGATATTTTGAAAATATTTTGATTATTATTTTTGAGAAATTATTTACTTATTCATTATATATTACATTTTTGAATATTTGATATTAATAATAGTAAAATCTTATTTTTATCAAAAATAATAATCAAAATACCAAATAACAAAATCGAACGAAACGAAGCCCGATTCGCGCAGTGTGCCTCTTCACGATTTCACTAACACATATGCATTCATCAAATTTCGTTACCAGCGGTAACATGATTTGCCGACCTTTGTTCAGTTTGATCAGTTGCGATCCAAGAAATCATTCTTGAAAACAAGATTGCGTCTTGCGCAGGTCCGTTATTTTTACTCACAAGAGAGCTGTATTGATGGTACGTCATAAGCGCCGAGAAATAATTATTATTGTATGTATTTTGAAGAAAAATGATGATGTTTGTTGATTTTATCGTCTTTTGTTCATATATAAGTGTATTTTAGGCTTCGGTCAAAGCTTAAAATACAATTATAGATAAATGAAAACAATTTTGTGTTTGAAAAAAAAACTTTAATTTTATGAAAAACACTTTAAACTCCCGAAAGTTGATGTAATAACATATAGTAATTTTACATATAATGGGAAACTAAACCGCAAAAATTTATGAGTTATAATTCTTTTACCTGCGTTTTTCCTAAATTTAAAGTGCGCGGAAATATATTTCTGCTTCAATGTTGACAAGTACTGAATCGAAGGGTTTTATGACCTGTGGTCTACTTATTTTGTTAGGTTCAGTTCAAGAAGTAAATTTTTTGTACCTGTGATTTTCCAAAAGTTACCGTTTTGATAATATTTGGTGTTTTTTTTATGACCATAAAAACGAAATGTTCTATAACGGACTTATTTTATTACGGGCATCTTACGAATTCAGTTTTTTTAACAGCGTTTAACCAAAACTCTATTTTGTCACCAATAAGGCTCTCAAATATATCTATAAATATAGCATACTGGAGAATCAAACGTTTAGTGTAATACTATATTTCACAGTGTCTATAGTGACTTTTTTATGCGACTTATTTTATTGGTTAAATTTAAAAAGCGAAAGTTATAAACAGTTATTTTATTAACTACATTTTGAAGAGATTTAAATTGAATAAGTGATTTTAAATTTAAAAATCAAACGCAGCAGCAATCATTTAAGTGGATTGACCACCTAAGTGAAGGCGGTTTGTCAAAACATGCAGGAAAAATGATGAACGATGTGCGAAGCCTTCACGCTATATTTGAAAAGATATATAACGATAGCTTGATCATAGCTGAAAAGTTTCTAGCCAAGCATATGGATGAAGCGAGGGAAATTTATTGCAGCGATAAAGTAAAAAAATTGATCTTCCGCGCTCGAATATTTTTGTAAATTAGGAAATCTCTGAAAAAAACAGGCAAGGAAAACGAAAATGGGATAAAACTTTAAATTAATTGAAACGAAATGCAATCTTTTTAAAATATAATTATAAATACAATAAAGTATAATAATTTTATTAAAAAACTTGAAATTGTTTTCATTCAGTTGGTAAAAAGAAAAGAATTTGATTTCTTCGGGCAAAACCAGCTGTACTCTTGATTTTTAAATTTTTTAAAATACTTGAAATGAACTTCATTTAGTTGGTAAAAATACAATTGCATGTTAAAAATCGGAGTTATACATTTTCACGCTTAAAAACAAAAATGATACCGTGTAAAATGAAGCCACATCCAATCATTCAGCAATACATTTACTTATTTTCATTAATCTATAAATTATTAAGCAAAAAAATATACGTGCAGAGTTATAAAATAAATATATATATTTTCGTAAATATTTATTATGCTCTTTATATTTAACAATTTAATCAATTTTTTAACAATTATTATTATTATTATATTATTAATTGTAATATTTAATATTACAATTAATTTACACACAGAAGAGTACTAGCTACTATGGCCATCAAATTTTGACTTACCTGGGAGTCGAACCTTCGGTATAAGAGGCGAGCATGCTTACCACTACACCACCGAAGGCGTCAAAGATTTGTATAATTTTGTGTATATTTCAGAAAAATGAGTAATTTAAAAAACGATGTGGGAGATCTGTTGTCGTGTGTCGACTCAAGAGCCTTCGGGTAGCAGGAATTCGATGTCTAATTGCTAGTTCGTTCGGATGTCTTTCAAGTCGCGCTAGGTATTTTTTTGAATTTTCTGCTATAACTTCTTTAACGGATGCTATTTTCAAGTCACATGTAATGGTAGAATTCCTTACGTACCATGGTGCGTTTACGATTAAACGTAATGCTTTTGACTGGAATCTCTCCAGTATATCTATGTTAGAGTTGCACGTAGTGCCACAGAGCTCAATGCCATATGTCCATATTGGTCTAAGGATCGCCTTATATATTAGCAGCTTACTCTCGATGGATAGCTGAGAATTTTTTCCAATTAACCAGTAGTACTCTCTTTGTTTCAATCTTAGCTGTTTTGATTTCTCCTGGATATGTTTTTCCATTGAAGCTTTCGATCCAGATGAAGCCCTAAGTATTTGGTGGATTGCTCTTGGGGAGTAATAATAGTGAAAGTAACGTTCATTGATTTAGTTTCGTTTGACTTTATGCGCCACATTTCTAACCATTTTTCAATTTCATTTAGAGCTGTTTGTACACGAGCTGATGCTATTTGTGGGTGGATGCTTGATGCAAGAATAGCGGTATCATTTGCAAAGGTGGCTGTGAGAGGTCCGACTGTATTTGGAAGATCCGCTGTATATAGCAGATATAATGTTGGTCCAAGGAAACTTCCCTGCGGAACTCCTGCCGATATCTTTATTCATTACCATATTTCACAATAATTTTACGATTTTTATATTTTCATTATTTTGTAGAAATGGTAAGGAAGTTTTGTTTTCATTTTGAATAAGAGTCCATTATGCCACACCTTATCGAATGCTTGCTTAATATCAATGAAGACAGCGGAACAGTATCTTTTTGCATTTTCATCAGCGTCTATCTGTTTCACCAAGCGATGAACTTGTTCGACAGTGCTATAACTTTGTCGAAAGCCAAATTGATGGTTCGGGATCAGCTTTCTTGATGTTAGAAAAGGTGTAAGTCTTTTCATTTTTAACTTTTCAAACACTTTTGACAGTGTCGGAAGCAAAATAATGGGTCTATAAAAAGAGCCCTGACAAAGATCTTTCCATGGTTTCGGTATAAGAACAACTTGTGCCATTTTCCATTGATCTGGGAAGGAGCACGTTCTCAAATTTGCGTTTAGAATGAACGTACACAGTTTCAGTTGTATATATATGTATTCATTATATATGTGTTCGTTTTTCTTTTTTCTCTTTTCTGTTGTAAATAAAAACAACTGCTCTATGTGCTCCACTCCACGTCCATTAAAATCAAGGCATAAATGCTAAAAGCGATTTTTCAATGCTAAATGGAGAAGAGAAATGCTAAATGTAGCACTAAATATGCTAAAGTGGCAACACTGCTGGCAACCCTGATCGCTGTGGTCGCCAGATCGTAGTCATTTTCTATAAGAGTACGAAAAGTTCCTGTACGTGTGAAATGAAAAATTCGATCACAAAACAAAATCAGTCTAAGTGTGGTCACAGTTAAGATTTCATGCAAGCAGGTGTGCGCGTCGCTGTGCGCAATTTTATGTACACTCCAAAATGCGATTTGGTTTTGCGCTTTGAGATTTTGCTACAAATGCGCATATAATGACGATTCAGTTGATGTTGAAAGAAAGATCGATGTTATTTGCTGGCATGATTTATATGTTTCTCACCTGCTGTTTTTTGATCTAGCAATGTCTGTCTGTCTATCTGTGTGTTACTGTGGGAACTACATAGTGCCACAGTTTTTGAGTTATCGAGCTGAAATATGGCATGGAGTCATCTTTCATGTCTATGCAGTTCACCCGAGAAACTTGGCCGGATCGGATCAGATTTAGATATAGCTGCCATACACAAATGTCAAAATCGGTCGCAAAAACTTTTATATGGAACACTCTTTTGTTTGCTTATATATTGCGATGAAATTTTGTATTTAAGCTTTTATTATCAATTCCATAAGATAAAAAAAAGAATCAGAAAAGAAAAAGAAAAAAAGAAGAAAAGAAGAAAGAAGAAAAGAAAAGAATAAAAGGGTATAGCTGCCATACGAAGTGACAATTTCATTAGACGTTCTTCCTCTTCTTTTTTTTGAATACAAAGAGATTATGGAGAAGAAGAAACAAGAAATTTTATATATGTATAAGGTTTTATTATCATTTCCATCAGATAACAAAAAAAATAATTAAGATCGGATGATATTTAGTTATACCTACCAAACAAAGTTCTTTTTTTTTTTTTTAAATTTAGATTTTTTTTTTTTGCAAAAATTTTGAACTTTTTTTGAAAAATTTGAACTTTTTTTGGAAAATTTTGAAGCTTTTCTTTTTTTTTTTTTTTTTTAACTTCCGCAATTTTCAAGTGATTTTCGGTTCGTCCGGCAGTTTTGAAAAGAAGAAACTTAGATCTTTACAGTGATATATATGGTTTGTAGAATTCCATTCGCTACCTTTGTGTATTTTCAAGACAAACACATTTTTTCAACTTCATCGATGGTTTTCTACTCTAAGTTGATGTGAATATTATAGTTATTTTGATTATGTCAACTCAACAACCACACTACTATGTTATGAAAAGAAATTACATGACTGTTGAAACGCCAACGCACCATGAACGATGCACTGATTGGTGCGTTTTTTTGGGCTGCCGGATGTTTGATCCATTTTTTTTAGAAAATGCGGAAGGCAACTTCGTTACTATGATAACTGATTGTTTGTCGCCCATTTTGGAAGATATGCAATTGATGTTGATGAACAGTTTTAAAAACAAAAGAAGGGGAAGAACTCCAATTGAAATTGTCACTTTATATGGCAGCTATACCCAATTTTTATCCGATCTTGATGATTCTTTTTTCTATCTTTTGGAATTGATAATAAAAGCTTAAATGAATGAAATTTCATCGCAATATATAAGAAGGCAAAAAAGTTTCCCATATAAGGGTTTTTGTGACCGATTTTGACACTTTTGTATGGCAGCTATATCTAAATCCGATCAGATCCGGCCAAGTTTCTCGGGTGAACTGCGTAGACATAAAATAAGAATCCATGCCAAATTTCAGCTCGATATCTCAAAAACTGTGGCACTAGTTTGCATACCAATTTTACAGACAGATAGATAGATACACAGACAGACATGGCTAGATCAATTTCTTTTTCGATGCTGATCAAGAATATACATATATACTTTATGGGGTCTCCGATGCTCCCTTTAAGGCGTTACATTATTCGTCACAAAGTCAATATACCATTTTTTTTTAAATAATTGAAATTAAGCAACAAAATTCTCTTAGCGACGTGCATATTCGCATATTTTTTTGTTAAAGGCTTTTTTTTTTGTATCAACTCAAAATTTTAACTTTTTTGTATTAAAATAGTCTATAAGCACCTAGCTATGATTCCTCATACCAAAATTTTTAAAGCTATTGAAAAGATAAAATAATGGCCAAAAGAAAACTGATCAATAGTTGTTGCCGATTATCTGAAAAACGGCACATTGGACATTGTTTATAGATTTTTTACAATGACATGTCTGAATCAAGTTTTCAAGATATTGAGTTTTGTAAATTAGTCCATTTTTGGTTCAATTCTTTGAATCGAAATTCGCATCGATCAGCTGTTTGTTCGGTTCACAAACATATACATAAATAAGTCAGCAACGTTCCTGGAATATTTGTTTTTTTTTTTAATTTGATTTGTAGCAAAAAATGTGGCGTAAATAACTTGGTGAATTATTTTATATTCACTTGTATATAATATTATATCGATTATCATTTTAATTTGATCTTAAATAACTTTAATAATTTGTTAAATATATTGAAATATAGGTTTTTAAGAAGAATTGTAAAGGAATGAATTCTTTCCCGGGATTAATGCATTTAAGTTCCAGCCAATGGCTGGATTGATTATGTTTTTGGGACTCACGTCTTTAATTCATATGGGTCCTAAAGACTTAAAAATTTTAATCCCTAATTCATTTTACAGTCTTGAATTATTAATTCTTTTTTTGGAAGTCTTTGTATGAAATCATTTGAATGAATTCTTTCAAGTCACATCCATCCAGTCTTTAATTCACTTACAGTCTTTTAGGTCTGCCTGTCAAATCTTTCTAGCGGAATAGCGAAAAACGAGGAAGAGGTAGGAGTAGGAATATTCGAATGAAAAGAAAGAAAAACAGTGGATGATGATTGGAATGAGGATGACGATGGGAATCGGCAGGTGGATGATGATGACGATGGGAATCGGCAGGTGGATGATGATGACGATTAGGAGTGGGATGATTAATCTCCAATCCTTTAATCCTAAGAAATGATCCTTTGAAAAATATGTTTCTTCAAAAATTTATTTTTTTTAAACAATTAAACAATTTTTTGATCCTTTTGAATAAAGTTTTATTTTTTTAAAAAATTTACTTCCAAAGGATCAAAGGATTATATAGTCATCATACCACCCCTCCTTTTCATCATTCGCAGCCTACTCCCGATTCCCCTCCTCATCCTCATCCACATCCCCATCATCATCCTCTTCTTTTTTCTTATATTCCTTTAAATTTTCCCAGTCCTAATCCTGTTACATATCATACTTCGTCTCTTCCTGCTTTTCGTCATCTTCAAACTTTTCTTAGTGACTTAAAAGACTGTAAGGGAGTTACAGACTGGATGAATTGAAAAGACTTATGCTATGCAGTCTTTAACGACTTCATGCAAATGATTTCATTCAAAGACTTACAAAAATTGAATTAATAATTCATGACTGTAAAATGAATTGGGAATTAAAACTTTTAATTGTTTAAGTCCCAAGTGAATCAAAGAATTAAAGTCTTTCGTTAAACTCCCAAAGATTTAAAATCAAAAAAGGATGTAGTCTTTTACAACTCTGCTTTTAAGAGTAGATTTAAAAAAAAAAATATTCAAAAAAACTATATAGTTTTCGAGATATTGTGTTTTGAAAAGTCCATTTTTTGTTCAACTCGTTGCATCGAATATTCGCATCGATCAGCTGTTTGTTCGGTTCTTATCAACGTCCCGTTTTTCCGTTATTTGACTTAAACAATTTCAAATTCAAAGTTTCCCTGTAAGGAATAAATGACACTAAATTTTTTTTCATTTCAATCGATTTATTACGGCCAAATTGATCAAAATTGACCATTGTAGGCTTGATTATGGCTAAAATGGTAAAAACAGAATTTTGGTCTCAGCAACGTTGCTATTTTGGCGTGCAATAGATTTATGTATTTCATTGGCGCTAATCAGCTGAGATTTGGCATTCATGAAAACTCACCATGCAAAAATTTTAATTCACAGTCACAATGTGAAATTAACGAAGGAGATACACATTTTGGTGAACAAAAACAGGAGATGCCGAGCGCAGCCCAATTTGGGTAGCTTCAGGCCTAAAATAGTATGTCATTCACAATAGCAAAACGAAATGTCAAAATAAAAAATTTCGTGCTACTGAATAAACTCACCAGTATGAGCTATCAGAAAATAACAATACATATATATAAATATATATATATATATATATAAATATGTATATATATATATATATATATATATAATATATGGAGTTTAGTTTGCTGCTTCGTAGCGATTGTGTGCGTTTCTGTTTAGGGCTAGGTATTGTGGGCTAGGTATTGTGAATAAGGTGCTAAAAAGTACATACCGGGAAAACGCTGATCGACAGGTTGTGCATATGATAGTTTTGCAGCATTTTGTTGCGTTTTTTCTGAGAGTTTGAAAGCAATGCTAGTTGTTGAGTGAAACAAGATAGAAAATATATGTAAAAACACTCAAACTTACGAAGAAAGTCGGAAAATCGAGCAAAAAACGAATATCTTGTGGCTTTTCACTTTCACTCCAAACAAAACAAAAACAGAACAGCTGATGACAGGGCTTGTGTCAAGAAAAAATTAACATTCACAACGCGAGTATTAATGAATATACAACTTCTCAAAGTATTCAAAACTTTAAGGCCAACAACAGAAATAAGTGAATTTATTCTCAGCATCAATATTATTACAAACAATTAAAAAAAAAAAAAAAAAATAATATATATTACGAAACAATAACCGATAACAATTATAATAAAAATAAAAATAAGCAGCTTGAAATAAAATACAACACAACAAGCTGAACTTGTCAACCAGAAAGCTAATTAAAGCTCACGGG
>JAWNPW010000481.1:0-15959 GCA_035078745.1 Diastata ussurica
TGGTCTCTTGACCAAAATTTCTCAGAATCACCTATAGATTACGTTTTTGCTATACGCTTCATCACAAAAAAAAATTAACCCACCCTAATATATATATACAGAAATAAATATAATTTAGAATTTTTCTAATAGAGAAAATAGAAAAAATAAATAAATAACTAAAACCAATACCAAATATATGCTAAATAAAGTAAATGGGACATTTCATTTACCCTTGAAGAGATAGAAAAGAATTTAAAAAAATGTTCAAACAAACCCTATACCAGGGAAACAATAAATAAAAAATTGCAAAGATTAGAAGAAATAAAAAATTTTTTTTTTTAAATTTATGACGAGAACACTAAAAAGAATCCTGAAATAAAAATAAAATTTGAAAATCTTTACACAGACTACAAGCAATTACTAATGAGCCAAACAGATAAAGAAACCGACCATATTGCTGAAGTAGAAAAATCAGAATAACAATTAGAAAATATAACAATAAGAATGGAGAGTTTTAATGGTAGCTACAAGGACGTAGCAAGCTTCATATCAATTTCAGAAATGTTATATGAGGACATGACGGTAACAAATACGAGTAAACTGACTAAATACATATTTAATATAAAACTAACAGAAAAAGTGAAAGCAGCGATAGGCAAGGGGGTTTTACCAACTACTTTAGAAGAACTGAAAACAAGATTAGAGCAATCTTACCCAAATACAACAACGTTGCAACGAGTGATGTCGGAATTATCGGATATCAAACAGAACAATTGGAATATCAGGGAATACAGAGAAGAAATACTGAATCTAATAGACGATTTAGATAGGCTACAAATCAAAAATCTAAGAAGTACTGCAACAGAAGCAGAGAAACAAGCGATAGTATCTACGAACAAGACAACAGTTTTTAGTAGTCACAAAATTTTTAACAAAGAGCAGCAAGCAAGATCCAATTTCTTGGGGTACTCTTGAGGCATCTGACTCGTCCCAAGCAAACATGTAGGCATCATCTGTCCCCATGTTGTGAATCCCAAAGCAAAAAATCCAAAGCTGTCTTTTGTAATACACGATTCCAGTGCTCAACACGGGAGTAGGTAGGGTTTTCATTAAGTCAAAGGTGGTTACAGTGATATCAGTTGCTGGTTTGCTTAGAATTTGTAATAAGTAATAAAACATTTTAACTTACCTGAAGTGATATCATCTTTTTCGTTCATGGTTAATCACAATAAAACTCGTTTGATGAGATATTTCGGTTATAATTATAATTCTTAATGAATTTTTGTTAATTTTACCAAACTGACAAGTGACATATTTGACGTAAGCCATAGACAAACATAGCGTTGCCCTGGTTCAAAAGCGGTGTAAACAGCTTACACTACTCTTGCACTATAGTACTTGGTTGTAACGGCCTGTACGAAAACTATGTTTCTAGTGCCATCTGTTTTTGGATACAAAAAGGTGGCTTACTCGACTATTGCACTGAACATTTATATTGTAAAGAACATATCTTACACCAGAACCGTAAGCTACGTAAATTGTGGGTTGCACCACTTTTGCGCTGATAGCCTCAATTGACACATATATTTAAGCAATCAAAAACAAAATTTTTTTATTCAAATATCAATTACGAAAATCATTTATTGTAAGCAAATCATAATTTTCTACTTGACGATAAGGGCGTAGTGTGCATATACAAAAGTAGAAAAAATGCACACACGCCAATGCACATGCGTGTTTGTTTACAAACAATGCATCGAACTGCATTAAAACGGCATGCTGATCCACATGCAAGCCGGCACCGTTCAAAGTAATTGGAGAACCTTTGGTTGTTCGTTCGATGAATGACCAAACATGTTTGGATGTGGCAGATCGAAAGTGATGACACACATGGGTTCAATAATATTTTAATAGGGCACTTGAATAGTAATATTCATATTTCAAGTGTCAAAGTAAAAAATAGTGATTTGTAATATTTTTATGTATTAGTGTTATAACAGCAAATCTGTTAAAACAAAAATAGAATTTAAACCCCGAATTATCTATGAATAAAACCGAATTGATCAAGCATTCGAATAGAACGCTACTATTCTCATTTCTAAAAACCGACCTGCGGAAACGCTCCGGTAATTCAGCGCTTTAGTCGCTATTAGGTAGGGATATAGTTAAGCCTAGGTTTGGTTAGCCTCCACCACTATTTTATTCCACTGCCCAACATCCAACATATATTACAGATGTGGATGATTAGCACACCATTTCCTTAGTTTGAGTCCAGCAGATCCCAACATTTTTTGTAGTTGAGATTGCATATTGATAGCGATAGTTAGATGATCAGCTCCGCTTAAGACGTTATCAACGTAGAAATTAGACTTCACTATTTCTGCTGCTTGAGGGTACCTTTGCACTTGCTCTTCTGCCAATACTTGAAAGGTTTTTGTTGCCAAGTACGGAGCTGACGTAGTTCCATAGGTGATGGTGGCCAGTTGATAGTATTTCAAGCTAGGAGAAGGATCTTCGCGCCAACAAATAAGCTGATACTTCCGATCAGCCTCATCTACCCAGACTTGACGATACATTTTTGCAATGTCGGCCACGAATGCATACGTGGGAAGCCGGAACCGCAACAAAATTGTGAATACGTCTTCTTTAATTGCCATTGTGCAAGGTTAACTTCTTCAATATGTTCTAGGGCTGCGTACTCTCTCATGAACTTGATGTATTAATCCTTTACAGCTTCATTTTTGCAGAGTTTCCTTTCTACCGCTGTAAACCGTTGTAGGGCGATCTCCTTTGTTTCTCCAAGTTCTGTTCCAGGTCTGAGGAATGGAAGTCGTACTACAAAACGTTCATCAGTGTGTTTTCGAACGTTTTGATTGAAGGGATTTTCACATTTTCTCTCGGCTGTGGTAAAATTTGTGTGTTGCAATGTCCGCAGTCCATCTCCTAATGATACTTGCCCGACGCACAGGATTTTATAAAAGATACCTGCTACGATCAGTCGATCAATCCCTCAGCTTACATGGAAATTTGGATCCGCAAGTTGAATGTTCGCCGGAGTCTTCCAGTTTCCGATGGCAATGTTGCTTGCAGGTTGTTTTGACACGATTGCTGGTAGTATATTTGCCTCCATTCTTTGCGGGAAACCCGACGTTGTTGAACAGAGTGCTACATTGCCTCTTTCAGCTATTCGGCTCTTGGACTGGCCATAGTATAGTATAGTAGCTGGGGCCTTCTTACCGGCTACTGCCAGTGATACGGGGGCAGCCTCAGTTGTGACTTTAGCGGTATTGGTTGATCCTGCTTTGCCAGATTCTCCAAGGTGTAATGTTTTTTGTTGCACTTCAGGCATGTTGTGGACGTGCATTCTGTTGACTTGTGGGCGGATTTGAAGCAATTCACACAATACCTTGCCTTTTGAACGACGTTCAATCGCTGTTTTGCCGACATCTTCTTAAATTCGTGATCTCTGAAAAGTGGATGGTCCGATTTGCACATAATTCAAGCGCGAGTGGTAGTAACCGCCACGCTCAATGATTGTAGATTTTATTTTTGTTGATTTGAGTTCTGGAACCCATTGCTTCTAATGATTGAAAGCGGAATTCAAAAAAGTGTAAGAAATCGTCCAGAGAAGGCAATTCATTTTTAAGTCAATGCTCCCAGAGATTATGAGTTGTACGGTCGATTTGCTGTACTAGGATGTGCAACAGTATCGGATCCCAAGATTTAGTATTGATGCTAAGGCTTTCCAAGCCTAGCGGACATTCTCGTGTAGTATCATGTAGTATTTTCACAGTTCCTTTTGGCAAGACGGTTGCGACAAAAGTTTCGCCAGAATAGCGTTGACTAATAGACCGCTTTTCTTGTATCGATCATTTATTATTTTCCAGGCCGCGTCTTAATTGGCATCGGATGTGGAAAAATGCTGTATTGGTTTACTGGCTTCTCCAGTTAAACTTGACTGCAAATACCAAAGCTTTTGACATGGAGCTAGAGCCTTCGCATGAACCAATTCAGAGAATAAATACCGAAATTGACGCCAATTCGCATACTCCCCATTGAATTTAGGAAGTTCAATTTTTACAAGATTTACTTCACTTGTTTGGGCCCTTGATGAGGCAGCATTCGTCTTAGGTTCTTGTAGCAGAAGAATGGCGTTGAAGTGGTCGAAGTCATAATGTGATCACTCATCAACACTGTCACATATACGCTCGTGCAAATGTTTCCAATGTTGATCAATCGTTTTTATCTTGATGGAATAAAAGTTCAACCGCTGCTGGGTGTCACCAATGAGTTGATCCAACATTTTCTCATCTAACGCTATGATCTTTCGATGTTTGGCGATTGTATTGGTATTGGAGCCAATTGTAGTTCCAGAATGCAGTTAAGAGCATGTTCCCGATGCTTCGGATTGCTCTATTCTTAGTATCCTTGGCTGAATTTCAGGTTTTCTAGCTGAATCTTCTTCCCTTGAAACGTCCATGGGCCTTGCTCCGAGTGTCTTTAAGCATGCCTGGATGTCTTCCAGTACTTCATTGTATTTATCTCCAATTATCGTGTGAACATCCAATTTGAAGTAACGATGATCTTCAGCTGCCTTTGGATCTCTTCGGATAAGATTGTCGACTCGCTGAAACGTTGTCCACAGACAGAGTCTGTCGTCTTGCGATCCTTTGGCGATTTCTTGTAGTTGGATATCGCCTGTTGGAGCAGAGCCGCGTTTGCGTCTTGTTGTTGGACTAAATCTTCGAGAGAAATCATATTTTATGCGTTGGTAGATATTAGCTCACACTGGAGTGCTTTGCTATTAACTGAATTGGTAGGCTCACACTGCAAAGTGATAGATTTTGAACATTTAGCTGGAATTAATTCCGGGCGACGGTTAAGAAGTGAATATTGCTGTCGTTTTTAGTAGTCCTATCATAAATAAAAATAAAATTCGGTTTTTATTTATTTAACTGATTAATAAATTTTTATACCCTTCACCAAGGGTATATTAAGTTTGTGTGTCTGTTTGTAACACTCAGAATAAGTGACCGGAGACCATATAAAGTATATATATTCTTGATCAGCATCGATAAAGAAATCGATCTAGCTATGTCCATCCGTCCGACTGTCATCCGTCCGTCCGACCGTAAGCAAAAACTAGACAGTAGGAGTTGAGATAATCGAACGATAATGGTACACAGACTCTGTATATGTGCTCCATCCGCAAGCTTAAAGGGTTTTTTGATCGGACCATTTTTTCGGGTACAAAATAAAATATTTTCTTATGGAATTTGGCACATTTATGCCAATCAATGATATAAATATTCAATCCAAAACTGGGCGTGATTCACTTTTCACAATTTTAATCGAATATTTGTAATTTTAAAAGAGTTGAGCAACGAACTTTTTACAAGAATTGGCATTGTCGGTTAAGTTAACCGACTACAACGGTACAGAAGCTTCGGTGCATGCCGAAGATACTAATCTGCTACATTTCTGGTTTTTTTTTTATTTTAAGAAAAAATTATATTCATTTTCTTTGAAATTTATACGTTTTTCAAAAGCATTACTATATTCTAGTTTTTATTCAGAATCGGAGCCCACAGAATAAGTGAGTATATCCAACTCATTTCTTGAAGTAAATTTAATACTTCATCATCAAGCTCTATATTATTTTTTGAATTTTTAACAGTCCCGTATACCGGAAATCTTTGTTCCGAGCTTCTAATGATTCTTCAGACAGCAGACCTATTGGTAGTGCCGTTTTTTGTATAACATCTGCTCCATGACTAAGTACTTTGTGTACAGACTTTTCAGCCGTATGCAATGTATACTCTCGAAACTTTTCGACATTAATTGTGTATCCACAATTTAAAGTTTTTAGTATAACACTGAACCTTTCTATTAAATCCTCATTTACTCCTGTAATAACAGAAGCCAATTTGGGCTTTTGGAAAAATCTTCTACAGTATTCCCAGTGTTTGTATTTCCGGAGCCAGGTGTGGGTACATCAACTAAAAGGAGCATTTGCTTCTTTAACTTTTCCTGAATGATTGACTTCGTTTGATGGACAATACCTTTGTCATTACCTCGTATCTGCCACTTCTTTATTGGTATTCTATACGCAATATCAAGGATGCACTCAAAAAATCTAATCCAACAGTGCAGCGTGAATAGACCGTATTCTTACATATTTACATCAGATGACTTATTTTTAAATATGTGTAAATTATTCATCATTTTTGGAGATGCTTTACAGATACCACATATTTGCGATGAGGACTCTGCAAGAACACCAAATGTTTTTCCATCGATCATTGTCAAATGGAAGCGATGTTGAATTTCTAATTTTTCAATTATTGTTGATGTAATTTTAGAAATTTGTTTCAATATTTTTTTTACTTCAGCACTAATTAGTGAAGAAGTTTCTTTTTCGAACATTATTTTGATGGGTCGACAGTACCGGGTTGAAGGGGGGCGGGGGTTCTGCCGCATTATTGTATCGCCCATTAATATTTGTAACGGAACAAATAAAATCGCAAATAAATGTTCATCAAAACCACTCGCATGAAGTTCGCTATAACCCTGCCTGTAAGTTGAGTGGCCACTACTACCATCGCAGCCCCATTTATACACGGCAGTCAAAGTTTTCTTATTATTCATTGGCAATTAGTTCTTCTGTGATTCTATGATTCTCGTAATCGTATGATCAATTAAATTTTGCAAGTGTACTTCCGCAGATGTATCCGATATTGCCATTCCTAATGGATAACATTTTGATTTTGCAGATATCAAAATATCGTACGTTGGAAAAATATTGGCATTACGTTTTTTACTACCGCCTTGCATTAATATATATGAGTGCCTTGTAAAACGTCCATCTATGTACAACGCCAACGCTTCTTCTGAGGTATATTTAAGAGGTTGTATACAGGATTCATCAAAAGATTTCTTAATTTTTTTTGCGACCTCATCTGTTCCAGATTGCAACTGCGAAATTACTGATGATGCATTTCTTTTTCCGTCTTTGTATAACCTTTTGCGTGTAGCCGTCATGAGTTCCGCCGATAATGCTTGGTTGACTAGTGGTGTTACCTTTTTTTGCTGCGTCGATGAAGCATATTGAAAGAAGGCTTTTTTAGGTCGTCCAGCGCTCGTAGGTTTCAAAAATTTCATGCTTCCATCTAACCATTTCGCATACTTCTTATTAAAACATTTCAACGACCTACCGGTACTTTACCATTTGGCATTTACATGTAAATTTTTTCAAAACACCTTTCAATTTATTGCCTATATTTTCATTGTAATCGTTGTTTAAAATATTGCTAATGATATGCTTCTCTATTGCCGTACATTTCATTTGAAGGTCATTTTCACTACGCCAAATAGCAAAAAGTTCGCGCCTGGCAACATTCATTGTGCCTGAAAATTCATTTAACAAGACAAGCCGCAAAAAGCCGCAGCCCTTATTAAATTTTTTTGAATAACAATCGATGTAAGAATCACATAAAACACGAATTTCACTGGGACTCTACGGGACTCTATAAGTTTTACAACAAAGAAACTAATAAATACAATTTTTTTTCTCTACTAAATGGGTCAACAAAGACACAATTTTTTTAGATAAACACTTATACACAGAACACAATAGCTTTTTTATAATATAGTTACATACCCATCAACTTCGAAAATATCCAAAAATTGCTTTAAAATATATTATTTATATTTAAATTTATTTCTAGTACTTCATACTTAAATGGCACTACAACTTTTTGTTGACTTTACACGAACACGTATGTTTGACAGCTTATAACAGAACGAATAACGAAAGCAAAACAAAAATGAAAGTGCAGCTGTGCACACTGGGGTATTACTTATCTAATTCAATTCAAAAATTGACCACTTTATGACTTTTGAAAATTGAATTAATTCCAGCTAAATATTCAAAATCTATCACTGTGCACTGGTTTGGTCTTGCTACTGCTATCAGAGCTGGGTATGTTGGCTTTCTTTCACAAGAACTTCAAACAATTTCGAAATAGCTGTCAGTTTAGATATGGGGCGCTAATTCGATATATAATTTTTACTACCGTTCTTAAAAACCGGTGTAATATGCGCAATCTTCCATCTATCAATAAAAACACCAGTAGACAAAGACAAATTAAAAACATGGTATAATATAGTATATATTGAGGAGGCACAATTTTCCAAAAACAATGGTAAGAAACCATCACAATCTGCCTTCGAAGTTTTTAAATTCTGAATTCCTCTCATGATATCACAATTATTAACGATCAATGAGTCAAAATCAACCAAAGAATAAATATTTTCAAAAAAAGAACTGTCCATAGAACCCAAAATTGATAAATATGCAAATGAAACTGTAAGTTCCTTTCATTTTCCAAAAGAAAAGAATTTGCAAAAACTATGGTTGCCTTTTTGCCGGTCAACTAAACTTTTCAATGAACATTGGAGAACTGGTTGAAAATTTAATGATGGTCTCGTTTCTTTGTTTTATCATTTATAAATTATATGATGTGATGGAAATTGTGACATTGTCTCTAGAAGTAATAAAGATTAAACAATTCAAAAAATATGTTGATTTTTTTGTTTAATTGAATGTACATTTACATTTGAAGGCATTTATCCGAGAGGCGCATTTAAAAATTCATACATATATTAAATTAATTTATGAAAATCCTTTATTTTACAATTATTTAAGCTTCAAACGCATTTAAACGCGAAGCATTTATCAATTTCAAAGAAATAATAAAACAGTCAATGCCACTTGTTGCAATCAATTCAAAACCAAAGCAAAAGAGAGACTGCTAGCTTGGAATCAATAGTCATGATTAAAAATTCAATTACACCTATTCTGTTTAAAGCTGAATTATTAGTTATATCTTCTTTTATTAATATTTGTATTATTATCCATTATTAAACATTTAAATATCAATATTTTCAACATTTTCTTCTTATGGTTACATTATCTCTCTCTCTCTCTCTCTCTCTCTCTCTCAATTTTCTAGTGCCTGTGACGTAGTGCGCAGAGAGAGGAAATTATTGCACACTTCTTGTCGTAACCTTGAATTCTATCAATTTTGCATAGGACCAGGGTCGTTTTCAAAATTTGACATAAAGAAATTTGCAAAGAGATTAGAAATACCAGTAGCAGAATTCAAGGTGTTACCCTTATAAGCCAACATGGATGGAATTTCTGACTGGGATTTTTTAGATTTCACAAATTGCCAAAACGATTTAGTATTACTTTTTATGACATTCTCAAAGATCAAAATGTAGTTCTTATACAGAAATTTTTCCAAAACCGTAAACTGCTTCACGTAATGCAGATATTTATTTTTAAAGTTTATATCATTTGTTGCTTTATACTTATCGAAAAATTTGTTCCTTGAATTTTTCACCTTTTTAATGCAATCATTGTAATCGTCGTGTGACAGACATCAAGAACATTGTCATTCAGATCAGCACGCAAAGCATAATAAGACACTTTGCAAATATTACATTTAATATCAGTGTAATATAAGAATGTTTTGCTACTATTTTTGAAAAAATTTAGAGCGTACTTGGAAGGCCAAGAATTTGAGATTATCACCGACTATGAGTCGCTTAAATGGTTAATGAACCAGGCAGACCTTAACTGTAGACTGGCACGGTGGTCGTTAAAATTGCAATATTGTCCATCAAAAAGGGTCTCAAAATATAGTGCGATTTTCACTTTCGCGAGTGTTTTCACCTGATCTGTCCGAAATTCAACACTTTCATATTGACAAAATGAAAAATTCTTTTGAAATCGATTTATCTTCACCGGCTTTCAAATCTGATTATTACACGAACTTGATAAATAAGCTAATTGTCCAAGAAACACAATTGCCTGATTTTAAAATTATAGATGGCTTTGTGTATAAACGCAATTATTTCACATCTGGTGACGCTACTCAAGAAGAAAGGTCTTTGAAACTTTGGATTCCATTGGAATTGACGCATGAATTAATTTCGAGAGCCCATGACCATCCGCTCAGTGCTCTTAGTGGAGTTGGAAAAACTTTTTAACACTTACAAAATTTTTTTTATTGGCCGAAAATAGTTAAGCAAATTATTCGCTTATGACTAATGAAACAGCAAGAGAAAACATGAGGCGTAGTTATGACATCAATAAACGTGCATATAATTTAACATATCGTCCTATCAACTTCAATGTTGGAGATGCAGTATTCGGACGCAATTTCGGCCAGATCAACACAGTACAGCATAACAACGCAAAACTTGACAACAAATTTATCAAAGCAAAAATAATAAAAACCAGAAATGTAGCAAAATAGTATCTTCGGCATGCACCGAAGCTTCTATAATGCTGTAGTCGGTTATAACCGACTACTTAAATACCCTTCACCCTCTATATTTGCATTTGGACGATAGTCTTTGAGTCAACTTCTTTGGTTGCCAATTTTTGTAAAAAGTTCGTTGCTCAACTCTTTTAAAATTACAAATATTCGATTAAAATGGTAAAAAGTGGGCAAACCACGCCCAGTTTTGGACAGAATATTTATATCATTGATTGACATAAATTTTATAAATTCCATAAAAAAAAATTGTATTTTGTAGGATTTATGGCCATAAAAATGTGAAAAACGTCACAAAAATACACATCGGTGTATTGGAGCTACCCGAAAAAAAGGTCAGATCAAAAAACCTTTTAAACTTGTGGATCAGGCACATATACAAAGTCGGTGTGACAAATTTGGTTCGATTATCTCAACTCCTACTATATAGTTTTTGCTTACGGTCGGACGAATGACGGACAACAGGACGATCGGACGGACGGACGGACATAGCAAGATCGATTTCTCTATCGATGCTGATCAAGAATATATGTACTTTATATGGTCTCCGGTCACTCCTTCTGGGTGTTACAAACAGACACACAAACTTAACATACGCTTGGTGAAGGGTATAAAAATAATGAAATGTATACTATCAACTTGCTAACATGGATGGCGAAGTGGTTGCTAATTTCCATACAAAAGATTTGCGACAATAGTGTCTGCAGATTTTATCCTTGGGTTTCAAAAACGCTCGTATATAAATCTATATTGTAATGAACATATTAGATCGCTACAGACAACAGTGTTGCCTACTATGCGTATTTCTAGCCGAAGGGCTAATTTTCGTTGCGCCGTTACAATGCTTTTGAGGTTTTCCTTTTGTAGAAATACGCAACACTGTTACCTGTCATTCGCTCGCGCCATAATTATTTTTAAATTTCGGTCATTTCATTTTTGGAAGCTGAATCAGAAATAAATTCTGACAACTTTACACAAAAATAAAAATTCACGTAAGTTGTGGTAACAAGGGTGAGAGCAGCATTGCACGTATGTACAGCGTCGAATGCCTCGTTCCAGAAACTGTGCATCTAACAGCATCTTTTTGTTTCCTTTGTAGATGCGGTCATCACAGTTCACCCACGTGCGCGGCAACGTATCAGACGCAGATACGTTGCCGCGCACGTGGGTGCAACTGCGTTCAAGACAGTTGTTTAACCTTTTATTATTATTATTATTATTATATTATTAATTGCAATATTTAATATTGCAATTAATTTACACACAGAAGAGTACTAGCTACTATGGCCAAACGACTCTGGAAGAAATATTGATAGGAAAGAAGCATTTTTTTGAAAAAACATCAACGACTTAAGCCAAATTTTTGACTTACCTGGGAGTTGAACCCAGACCTTCGGTATAATAGGCGAGCATGCTTACCACTACACCACCGAAGGCGTCGTTTAACCTTTTATTTTCGACTGTTTGATGTGAACAGAAGTACGTGTCGCTTTTCTGTTGTGCAGTCTTCGGCTCAGTTGTCTCAATAGGATATAATGGTGACTCATATTCTAATAGCAGTCGAAAGTCTCTACTATTTAATTTGATTTTTTTTTTCCATAATTTTGATTTTAATTTATTTAAATTAAATTCATTTTTTCATGCTTTAATATTTGATCGGTCAAAACAAAAAAAAAATATTATAACAATAAGTAATTTTTGATATGTAAGCAATGCATACTGTTTTTCCGGCACGTAAATAACCAAAAAATAGGACGTGCTGAATCGAGCTGGTTACACGGGCGCCGAACGTAGTTCTCGTAAAAAAGTCGAATGATCTAACAGTGAGTACTGACAGAAATAAACAATACCAGAGCCGTGAAGTTCGGTTCATATAAATATAATATTTATTAGAAATAATTAAATACTAATTACAGCGAGACCTCTTACCGTTTTGACGTGTTATGAGTGAATAATTTCTATTTCTTTCAAGAGAGAATAAATAGACAACAAAACTCAAAAATCAACGATAAGCGGTCTCTCTGCTACACACTCCGAAATGAAGCCACATTACGCAGAACGGTTGGCTTAAACACATACAATATTGTTGAAGCTATAAAATTGTAAATCCAGCCTTTCGACGCTGGATTAATCGTAAGTGAAGAAAAAAAAACGTATGTTCACTTAGACACGTTGATCGAATTCAAATATGAGTTTTGCGAAATGATGATTCCCCGTGTTAAATTTGTTTTCCGGTATTCGAATCAGTCTTCTTCATTTTCGCTTTGCCAATATTTGCCATTTCATTAGCTTATTGGAACTTTAACAATAATTTATTTAGAATTTCCTTTCATGAAAATATCTATTGTATTGTACGTTAAATTATAAAGAAGAAAATTGAATTATGCAATTGAATTCTTACATATAATTTTAGTTCGACTTCTCAATACAACTACATTCGTCTCCTTCACAATTAAAATAATTAGCTTAAACTTGTGTAAGAGTCTTAAAATCAAAGTGTAAAATCGATTTTCTAATTTCTGTTCTTAAATTGCGTCTCAAAATTTCGACTAACTCTCGTACATGCATTTGGTTGTCTAACTTGTCGACTGTCAACATAAGTTTTTCATAATAGAGATCATAAGGTTCATTGGCTTTTCATTTTCTGTTTCGTATCTGCTCTCGTATATCAAGATCAGTTCGATTGTCTCTGAAATGTAACTTAAGATCTTCACATAAACTAAGCCACTGAATATTCCAAAATCGTTGGTGATACCGCCAATACCAGTCAACAGCTTTATCAATGAATAAAATGTGTGTGTGCTGGAATAAAGCGTTCAAATCTCCTCTCAGTGTCGGCACAGTCAGTGAGTGATCTCGATAAATAAATTTGTCAACCGCCAAGGAATTCTCTTTTCCAATTCTTACATTCTGAATCTTACATTCCAATTGGATATTAGATCCGAGGTTCTATCAGACGATACATGGTCAATATTGACTTTTTTTCTCCTTTTAAATAAATTTTTATTATTTTTTTCCAAACAACGTATTTCTGAACCTGCAGTAATGAACTTATTCTTTAGTGAAGTGCTGCGATGTGTCAATATAATATACTATTGCCTTTATATTATTAAAATTCATGTTTTATACCTGATAATCCATTCCTGTTCTAACTGGGGAACAATACCGCGGAAGTTATGTACGTTGTAAAGACGCTGACATACACGTAATGCCATTCAATAAAGAAAAAAGATGCACAACAAAAAAAAAACATATGATCATCCGAACACAATCATGTGACATATTGATTATTAATGCAGTTGTTACAAACAAAAACGAATGCAAAATCCTTCACAATAATGTCAGATTACAGCCAGACTGTAGTAATCATAAAGTTGTAATAGTTCTAAAACAATTTTGGAAGTTTAACATTTTTTGAAATTTGCGTATGAAACGAACTAAGACAGTGCTAAAATAATTATAGTTATTGAAAATATAAAAAAAAAAATGAAG
Organism: Diastata ussurica; assembly: GCA_035078745.1. NCBI lineage: Eukaryota > Metazoa > Arthropoda > Insecta > Diptera > Diastatidae > Diastata > Diastata ussurica. The sequence continues at coordinate 13,821 of JAWNPW010000481.1, forward strand.
TGGGCAGAATAGTATCTTCGGCGTGCACCGAAGCTTCTATACCATTTACGTGTAGTTGTATGAACGGACTACCGCAAGTTCATGTGAATACTATTAGTTATTTTGATTATGTCAACTCAATTACCACGCTACAGTGTTATGAAAATAAGTTATATGGCTGTTAAAACGCCACCGCACCCTGAACGAAGCACTGATTGTTGTGATTTTTGGGCTGGCGGTACCATTTGTTTAATCGCCGTGCGAGAGCGCTAATCGTAATGTGACAGCGATGTTACTAGTGGATGATGCAGTGGCGGGAAGGATGTCACTGATTTTCACATACTAGATATGCCGTGCCGCTGATGTTTGGTAGTAACGTAACAGCGTTGTTACTAGTGGCGCATAGTGAACAAAGAACACTTGGATTAATTTCAACTTAACAAATATTCACTTTATTACTAATTTAAAGTAGAGTAGCATTGCGCGCTGACTCCAAAGCAAGAAGTTACAAAATTATGGTTTTGCGGAAGCGAAGTGCACTTAACACCGGATGGTCGAAAAAGAGAGGGAAGTTAGCTTAGCAGGTTGCTTTTATACACGTCGATATGAAGAGGAGAGGAACAAAAAGAAAAGGAGAAAAAAAGAGAACGCTTTCATAGCTGGTGGCTGTAAAACTGACAGGGTTGGATAGGAAACGGTAAAAGGAAACTTAACCTAAGGTAATTTATGGTTGATCTTAAAATTATGAATTTAACTTAAAACTAGAAAAGTCGTCTATCGAGGATGGTTCACCGTCACTACCGTTCGAGCTTACGCTCGAGTCGAGGGCATCGGTGGCGAATGCGTTGTGGATGATAAAGAACTTAATAAAACAGGAGGTGAAAATAATGATTGTAGTTATAAGTGTAGCCGTCCCAACGATTGAGAGGCAGCTTGGTTGCTATAACGTTGTTGGTAGATCTCAGAGTTTAACCACGGGTCGGGTGAGGACACCAGTTTGAGTTTTAACGTCTGCTACTCGAACCTTTTGATTGGATCCGCTAAAGGTTTTCACCACCCGTCCCATTCACCACTCGGTTAGGGGAGTAGTTCGTCTTTGATGATAATTAAGACCCCTTCTTCGACATTCCTCTGGGGATATTGTCATTTATAGCGTTTTTGGAGTTCCATCAGGTATTCTTCCTTCCATCTGCGGCTAAACTGATGATGTAGTACCTTCACTTTCTCCCAGCGCACTATGGGCGATTTTGCATAATGGGCGGCATAAAGTCATAAAATTAATGGTGAAATTTTAAGAAAATGTTTTTATTTATTAATAGTAAACACTTCAGTTAGCTGGAAAACATTTTTTTTTTTTTCGGGTGGCAAATCTCTTTTTGTGGCAACCCTTCAAAGCCAGCTGATCAGCTGAAGCTCTCAATTATATAAATTGGCGCGTAAAACTTTCTGCTGTTGTAAGTGCTCAAATTATCATTTGTTTCATTTAAATTAATAAGTGTAACATGGATAGCAAAGCTCAAGGTATTTATAATCTATTATTTACGATAAATGTGCATAAATGTTCGTGGTGTTTTTAATGTCCAGTGTTATTGTTGATTGTATTTGTAGCAAAAATGTAACAATTTTAATTGTGTTCCGTGGAGTATTTTTTGAAAAGTGCATATCAAAACATGCAACTAAAAATGGCAAGTTACTAACCAATGTGTCTAGTTTATTGTAGTAATCATTTTTTCTGCTCGTTTTTGTTCCTTTTGAAAAAAAATGCACTTGAAGTTTCCTTTACGTTCAACAACAACACGCTTGTTGATATTTGGAACAACAAAAATCGCAATGCTGATGCTGTCACAGCGTACATAATGGAAGAAATAAATAGAGATAATTTGAACAAATCAAACATACAGCAAATTAAGGCAAAAGTGACTAATTTTGTATATTATATAAAACGTTACTTGCGCCAATACAATCGAAATCTTGAGCGATTCAAGTCGATTCACACAGAATGGTTTGCAAAATGTATGGAAATAAAAATTGATGTGGAGGATACTGCTAAGCCATCACCATCGAAGATGGGTCGTCCGAAACTTGGATATGCCGAAGCCGGGCCTAGACTAAAAAGGCAAATGGCTTCAGAAGTTGCCGTTCAGAATGACTGCTCTACTG
>JAWNPW010000483.1:0-10415 GCA_035078745.1 Diastata ussurica
GTTTTTATGGAGATGTGATTTTGTGCACACAGCAAAATCTACAATTTGACAGCGCGCAGATCGTAATTGTATTTTTTGTGAGGTTTTCGCTACATTATATTTAAAAACGCCACTGGTTTAAGTTGTATTCAAGATCCATAAATCATAAAATAGTTCACAAATACTTCGACTTGTGAGTCTTATGTGGATTTTCGGTACCCAAAGTACGGTGCAAAGTATACGCTTCGCTCGGCCATTTCCACACGAAGTTCATTACAACCAAATCTATGTAAGTATGTGCATTTTTCAACCAAAGGCAATTTTTTTTTTGTTTTTTTCAAATAGTTGTTTTTGTTTTTGGAAAAAGTTTAATAACTTGGTCAATTATTGACGGATTTTTTCAAACAAACATACCTTTTATTCATAATTGATTCAAATATTAATACCGAAGCAGCAGTTTTCATACGAAATAGTGTAGAAAAACGTCCATGAAGTTGGAAGAAGGTGAAAAAACCACAAAAAATTGTCTTTGCTTGGAAATTGCACAAAGGTAGCATATGAAATCTCATAAAACATATACACCATTGGAAAGGCCAAAGTTTCTTCTTTACAAAGCTGCCACGGTATCAAAAATACCTATGATTCAGAAAGTTATAGGCTCTGAAGTGCGATAAGGTACCCAAAAATGGTTTTTTGACCATAAGGGGGTGTCCGCCAAATTCAAAGTATGCAGTTTTGTTTTACTCAGCCATAACTACAACCTCCACTATAACACTTCACAGCCATTTCAACTTTTTTCCACTTTGTTTCATTGTGTAATGATTCGAATAAAAGTATTTTTCAATATATTTATATGTATTTCGTTATATTAAAATTTGTACGGAAATGGCCGAGCGAAGCGTATACGCCAACTCTGTTGCATTCATGGAGCCATATGTAAGTCATATTTAAAACCTCAAGGTTCACTCTCGTCCTTAATGGGTTAATTACAGCACCATAGAAAAAGTGTTATTTTCTGGGCTACGAAACACTTTAAATACTATTTATACGGATGAAAGTTTTTGATAAAAAGAGATCACCGATCTTCTGTGTGGTTAAATAATTTGAAAGAACCAAATATGAAATTACAAAGATGGAAAATCGAACTAAATGAATTTGATTTCGATTTAATGTTTATAAAGGGCAAAGAAAACGCATTAGCTGACGGATTTAAAATCGACTAGTTGATTTAATTTATCTTTTGTGACAAAGAAGTTACAAAAGGCAAACATTTAACGCGAATTGACCAAGAGGACAATTATATCGAATTACTAAAAACAGCAAGACTTAGAAGTTCAAGTGATAACGCAAGTTGTGCAAGAGGACAATTTCATCTAAATATATGAACACAGCCACACAGCTTTTTATAAAATGCAACTTCACGGATGTTTTTATAGGCCCACAGAAATCAACACCTTTAGTATTGCAACACGTCCCCTTGGCAACAATCCCATAATTTGTTGTTGCTACCAATTTCCGAGTAGTTAACATCGAAAACCTTTGCCGAATTATTGCCATTAGAGCTTGAGTTCCAAGGTGTAAATGTTTCTGATGAATATTTCGTATATAGCTGCGAACGATTTCACTGCTGCTTTGTAACAATATTTGATGTCTCGCATCATACTGCAAATCAGCATTGTGAATCGACTCCATGACATACTTCTATAAATGCATTCAAATTTTCTAGCTTAATATTTTTTGGCAACTATCCTCCGATTTTATGTTCATGAATGTAGCACTTTTAATCGAAAAATTTACATTAATTGATTATATTCTTTCGGTAAACGATTTAATTATATCGTATTTTGCCTTTTGATTAATCGAAAAAATAATTGATTAATTCTAAAATAATCGAAAGTACATCATTACTGATAAATTGTTGTATCACTTCAAGATTTAAACAGTTGGTACACTTTTTGATTTATATGTTGTAAATGAAGTGTCGCTTCAACCTTTCTCTTTTGTAAAATCTTTGTTGAATTTAAAGAAAATCTCTGCTTGATTTTGATTTTAAAACAATGTATTTTTTTTATTTGGCACGCGAGAGTAAAATTTTAATATAAAGCCATTACAATATACAATTTTCAATTTTTGTGCGTATTTTAAAAATAATTGGCTCCAATACGAAGTGAAGTGCGCCTGTTATGCCACACAAGTTTTAAATGATCTCATAACACATTCAATATGATGCAGCATTTAAAACTGAAGCACTCGAAGGAAGCCGAAACTTTCAAAGTACATTAGTGAATTAGTTTCAAAATAAAATTTGAATAAAAGTTATTAAAACTTATTTATCTTTAAATGCATATAAGGTACCAAGAAACAACAACGATGAAAATGAAAGCAGCTACAATGAGGAGAGTAGTGCCGACAACACCAAGTTGTAATCAGCCTAAAATTCACACAATTTTATCTAATGTACAGAGTTATGCGTAAGGTGGTTTTACACATTAAAAGTGAACGCAGTCATTAGTTGAAATGATTGTCAGAGATAATCGCCCATTTTCTCATGTTGAAGGGATTTAAAAATTATATGACTACATAATCGATTAATCGATTAATTTTGTTTCAATTTATTGCAATTAATTGCAATTGATTATCGCTCCCTTCGATTAGTCAAATGATCAATTAATTGCCAAGTACAATTTCGGAATCGGACCACAAATACTATACTTCGCACGAAATTTTCAATTAATTTGACCAACAGTTTTGCTAATAGCTCCGCAGCCAGCAATTCCAAACCTGGCAATGTTCGTGTTTGTAAAGGCGCAACCTTTGATTTTGCGCTCCATAAACACACTGTTATTCGCCGTCACATTCAACGGTACGCAAATAAACACAACTTCCGTAAGCTCGTAAAGAGGCATTGTCTCCAAGTTCTACTCGCATGTGTTTGTTTGTTGCAAAACATATCGAGGCACCTTTATAATGTTTCTAGCAGTGAGCTGCGTTCGAAATTCATTCCAGAAGGCGTTCATATTCAACGGCAGCGATTCATCCCAATTCAATTTTAGAATCCATAAATCTTGCATAAAGATTTTCAATTTAACCACCACTGGATTGACCAACCCAAGTGGATCAAATAATCTGGACAATTCTTCTTGTAATTATTTTCTGGCCATACGTAACGGAATGAGTCAGATGATGGCTCCCGTACGATTCCCAGTGTCTTAATTATTTCAGTATCGTTAACGTGTGGTGGCTTTACTCTATCCACTTCTAGAACTATTTTCAGAAAATTCATTTGTTGGAATGCCATATTCGTAGAGGTAACTTTGCACAACAGAGCAAATCGAAATCACCTTCGTAGCTTGTTCATATATTCGGAACAGGTTCTCTTCTGTATCATCTCCACTTATGAAATCATCCACGTAAAAGTCTGAGGAAATTCATTTGGATCCCACTGGATGTTGTTGTGCATAAGCGTCACCTAAGTGCTTCAAACACCTTGTTGCCAAAAATGAAGCGATAGTAGTGCCCTATGTTATAGTCAACAATCGATAAGCCAATAAAGGTTGATGTTCTGAATGCCGCCATAAAAAACATTGATAGTAAGAGTCCTCTTCTGTAACCCATAACTGCGTCAGCAGTAAGGGCATATCGATAGCAATGAAATCTCAAAAAGATTGCCAACAAATCATCTTGAACGGTTCGACCCTTCATCATCTCATTATTTAGCGATAGTCCAGGGCTAGTTTTGCATTTAAAATCGAACACAACTCTTATCTTCGTACTAGTGGATTCAGGACGTATAACGTATTGGTGTAGCGCATAATATTTCATTTTCGAAACATCTCAATCTTCAACCCGAAAGATATGATTTAAATCGATGTATTCTTGTACAAAATCACAGTATGCTGTTTTTTGTCATAATTCTTGCTGGGTCTCCTTTCACGTGCACGGAATTTTCGATCTGCAATTTCGCGAGCAGAGCCCAGGTCAGAAACGTTAGGTTTTAACATAATTACAATAAATACAATACAAATTACAGTAAATCAGCCCGTTTTATCTCGAACTACCCATTTTATCTCGAACTTTTTGAAAAGACGCTCGCAATCATCCTCTTCTTTATTCAAAAATTGCTTCTTCAGCCAAATCATTTCCATTTGCCAGAATTTCTTCACCAGGTTTGCAAGTTCAGATACTTCTTCCATATGTTGACCATTTACTATTAAACTGCAAGTTCGCTGTGACTCATAATCAGTCGCTGCGCCTGTCAATAGCCATCCAAAAATGGTCTTTTGAATGCGTAGTAAATTTTTCTTCAAAACGATTGCACCAACCGACATTAATTTCAAAAACACTTCTGCGCCCAGCAATACGAAATCTCGCGCTAGTTTATTGAATTCCTGATCTGCTAGTACAATATTCTATGGTATCTCCCGTTTGAAAATAACGCCAAATCGTTCAACTTTGTTTTTGGTAGCAACTTAAATCCAACGAACCTCATATTCATTTACTGTTGAACAGATAGTTGTGCGCACTTTCTTCATAATGTGTGTATTTTGATCCGCTATACCGATGGTCATCAACATAGAGGATGATTTTTTCAAACCTAATCTGTGTATAACGCTATCGTGCATGATAATAATCTGCGATTCCGAATCCAATAACACTCGAACCTTCCTTTGTGGCCCGTACATGTCTTCAATGAACATATTTGCTGTTTCCAAACAATCTTCAGAGGCTTGATCGACTTTCACCCTTGTGGTGTGCGGCGTACCTTGTGCCGATGTGCCGGCCCTTTCATCAATCAAAACTTTATTAGTCGAAAATATTTGAAATAGCTGGAAAGTGATATAGTAGAGATTGTAGGTATGGTCGAGTAAAACAAAACTGCATACTTGGAATTTGCTGTACACCCTCAAAATCTGGACTTATGGTCAAAAAACCGGTTTTGGGTACCTTATCGCACTTACGAGCCTATAACTTTCATAATTTACAAGTGATTTTTGATTGCATGAAAGTTATAGAAAGAAGAAACTTGGACCTTTGCAATGGTATATATGGTTTGTCGGATTTAATATGAAATCAGTACGTATTTTCAAGCCAAAGGCAACCTTTTTTGTTTTTTTCATATATTTTCAACTTCATCGATGATTTTGCGCACTTTTTCGTATGAGAACTACATGAAAAAATCCGTCAATAATTGACCATGTTATTAGACTTTTCACAAAAACAAATGTTTGACTCTTAAGTAACTATCGGAGAGGATTTTGCCGGGTCTTTCGTGCCTTTTAGCTGTATGCAAAAGTTTCTACGAGAGTTTAGCTTAGAATACTTCATTTTCTTCGTATATTCTTTTTGTTTGAGTTGATAGGCAGTCCAGTCAGCTTCTTCGTAAGTTTTGAGAGCTCTTTTCAGAAATTTTTTAATGTTTTACGAAGTTTCGAAAGCTCTGTGTTCCACTAGGGGACCACATTACCTTGTCTACTACTCCGTAGCGGGCACACAGTTTCATAGCTGTTTCGTAGAGTTACCGCAAATGTTTCTCCATCTTTCTCAATCGATGCTATGCTTCTGAGTTTGGGAACGTCGGTGATCTCCTCAGAGAGCATCTCATCAAAACGATTCCAATCCGCTTTCCGAGGAGTCCGACCGGATGGAACACTTCCTTTCTCACCAGCCTCTGCTTGAGAAGTACACTAGCGAGCATTTGATAAAGTCAACTCAATAACTACCTGTGTTCTCGACGTCACAAATGTAGGAATGGTGCCGTTGCTTTGAATCGTCAGGTTCGACGATAAAATAAAATTCAAAATTGTTTGCCTCTGGGGTTGCACTTAGTACTTCCGTATATAGTGTTCTGTGAGTTCGTGTCATACCCCACTATTAGGCCTAAACTATTGAATTCAGCGTACTGCACGATATCTATCTAGCTCCTTTGGTAGCGGTGGCATGATACGGTCATTATGCAAATAAGCTGAAACAATTATTGTTTCAACGAATATACCCCATGTTAGTGCTTCATTTTCGCAACAACTATATCCTTGGAGCAGAATTGTCGGAGCAACGTATAATCAACAAACCGCGATATGAAATGATAATATATGCAAGCGGACGATTTAAAATGAAGGAGCGAGCTCCAATTAAGCATACCGAGCCCAAAGATGCGTTTGTTCACCACTTATGGCATCTGTATTAGCATTATTTGGGGAAATGTACGCAGTTTAGCATGACTACTGCACAAGAAAGCAGTAGCGGCTTTGCTGTGGGGCAAATTAATCTGCGTAAAAATAATATCCGTGTGGATTATCAATTTAACTTTTTCTCGTTACCTACTTCTTTTTATACCCTTCACCAAGAGTTATTCAGTTTGTGTATCTGCTTGTAACACCCAGAAGGAGGGACCGGAGACCATATAAAATATATAAATTCTTGATCAGCATCGATAGAGAAATATTAATTGAAATAATCGAACCAACTTTGGCACACAGACTCTATATATTTGCCCATCCGCAAGTTTAAAGAGTTTAGCGATCGGACTTTTGTTTTAAATTTTACCTCCATTTCACCGATGTGTGTTTTCGGAACTTTGTTGGCACTTTTATGGCCTTAAAGCCTACAAAATACAATATTTTCTTATGTAATATGGCACAATTATGCCAATCAATGATATAATATATGATTCTGTCCAATAATCGAATATTTGTTATTTCAAAAGAGTTGAGAAACGATCTTTTTTCAAAAATTATTACAACCAGATTTTAAAGCTAACGAGCAATTTCTTAATGATATAATATGATACAATAAAATTTCATTAATTCCGATAGAATATTTCAGTTTTTGTTAGCTCGTGATGTTTCCTCGTTTTCGTGTTATTGTATGCGAGTTTTATGTGACTTAGCATATTTTCTTATTTCTTCCCTGTGTATATCGCTGTTTCGCTCATACCAAGGTGCGTTGACTATATTTCTAAGAATTTTGTTTCTATGTATTTTGATGATTACTTTTGTACTTTTTTGAGAGCAATTCCATAATTGAATTCCGTATGTCCATACCGGTTTTAATAATTGCTGGTACAATAAGCATTTGTTGTATATTGATAATTTATAGTTTTTACAATAAGCCAAGACATTTTGTGTAGTTCGATATCTAGCTCTTTTTTAAATTTTTATATACTCCTTCCATCTAAACTTTGAGTCCAGTGTCATTCCCAAATATTTTGCTGTGTTTGCATATGGTATTTTTTATTCGATGGATCCATTTTCTGATAGTGGAACGTCACTAATATAGAGAAGATATAGCGGTACACCAGCTCTAATCTGCTGTATTTTAGAGTACGCATTTTCATATTTCGTGCAAAAGTATCTATTTGATGGATATGACTCCAAAAAATTTGAATATGGCATTAGTAATGTTTGAAGTTTGCGTTTGAGTTCCTTATGCCAGACTTTATCAAACACTTGTGCGACATCTCAAAAAACCGCTGAGCAGATTTGGCTTTGTTCTAACACCTCTTCGACCATATTAGTTATTCTGGGTATTTGATCTATCATCGAATGTTGTGACCGAAAGCTAAATTGATGACTCGGTATTAGATCTTTTTGTGTTATTATATGTTTGAACCTTTTGAGAAATATCTTTTCTAGTATTTTCGATATTATTGGCAACAACGATATTGGCCTACACGATGTTATTTCATGATGTGGCTTTCCAGGCTTGGTTATCATTTTAGACATGCGTTTATTATATTCGTTAATTTTAACACTGCTTTATTTGGTATTTTTTTTAATATATCGCCAGTTATAAGTTCAAAGCCATGGCTTTTATTAAATGTTTGTTTTTATTAGTTTGTTTTTACTGTTTTATTTCGATTTGCACTTCGTTACTTGTAGTTGGCGGAATAACGACAATGTCTTGAGCAAAAGAAGTCCAATCTGGTTCTGTACTATTCTCATTTTCATGAAATGTATTGAACAAATCGAATACGAATAAATCTGGTTTTTCTTGGCTTGGACTAGCCCATTCAATGTTTTTTTTTTTTATAGGTGGCATCGCTGTTATTGTCTTTTTAATATGTTTTGTCGCTTTCCATAAAGAGAAATTGGTAGTGCGATCGCTTGTTTGGTTTCTTAAAAAACTCTCAAAAGATACATTTTTTAATGATTTAATTTCTTGAAAGTTTGTTAAATTTGTGTTCAGGCGATCATGATTGCTTTTATTATTATTGTGGCATATGGCAACGCTCAACGCGACTGCCTTCAGTTGATCACAGGATTCGGTGCCAAACAGTCGCAACTCGTTGAACGTCCAAAATCTAAATTTATACATTTGTAGTTTTCAATTTCTAAATAAAGTAGTTCAATGCATGTATGAACCAAAAAAAAAAAAAAAGCAGTTCGTATCTAGAATTGGTAACCCCGGCGAAAAAAAAAAGTAAAAATAAATACAATATTGTGTAGAAAAAGTACAACGAACATTTTTTACACATCTTTATCTCGCTAAACGACAATTTACAATAACAGCGCAAGACAAACAGTTGCTGGTGGAAATAACGGAACTAAATTCGGTTGGTATATGCAAAGGCAAACGACACTCGCACACTCTCGTATACACCTTACATATACGTAACGCACTAAACTATAAAACTTTTTTTTGATTTAGATCGTTTGTAAAAAAAAAAAAACGAAACAGTTTTTTCGAACATAAAGAAATATATTCGTCAACTAGTAGTTAATTCAAGAACTAGTTACTGATACATAATGAAACGTAAACCAAGTTATAGTTAGACGACAAACAAAGCGAAAAAATGCAAAACGACGACGCGGCAGCATCCGGTGTTGTAGATTTTAATTCAGCACAGGACAGTCCAGCCACAGTATCACATCCAACAATCTCATTTACAGAAAATTGCTGATTTCATCACAAATTTGGAACAACAGCCAAGAAATGCAAGCAGCCATGCAAGTTCGGCAAAAGTGCCAGTACAAATCAGCGCCAGTCGAACCAGGAAAACTAATACACCGGGCCAACGGGGAAACATGTGAGCTCGGCAGAAATCAAAACCTCTGTCTCTTTGACAAAAACATTTATACCGGGCAAATATTTTTAATCGACACTGGGCCCGACATCTCCAGCAATAAAACAAGATATACAGCCAATTAATGAAACAGCAATAAACATTTTCGCAGCAAACGGCACACCAATCAAAACGTTTGGCAGAAAATCGATCAAAATAAACTTTGGTCTTCGACGCGACTTTCACTAGACATTCTGCGTGGCCAGCGTTCACACTGCAATTATCGGCGCAGAGTTTTTGGCTCACTTTAACTTAATGGTCGACGTCGGCAAACTTCAGCTGATTGACAATTCAACAAATTTATGTTCACCCGGTATTGTAAAACAAAACAACTCTGCCGAAATGAAACTCATATATGAAACAGGCAAGTATTGCTCCTTATTCGATTAATATAAAGAAATATTCACCCTGCCGGAAAATGAAACCATTTCCAGTCCAACAGCTTATCATCACTTTGTAACAAGAGGAGCACCGGTTTATTCCAAGCCACGTCGTTTAACACCGAATTCGAATATCTCCTCAAGAAAGGAGTCTGTCCACCATCTAAAAGTCAATGAGCGTCACCATTTCACATGGCACCTAAGAAAAACAACAAATGGCGACCATGTGGCGATTATAGGGCCCTCAACGCAATCACTGAAAAAGACAGATATCCAATCCCGAATATTCAAACATTTCATCACGTGCTGGCTGGAAAGAAAATTTTTTCAACAATTGACTTGGAGAAAGCATATCATCAGATTCCAGTTCATCCTGCCATTCAGCCTCTTCGAATTTCGATTCATGACATTCGGGCTATGCTACGCCAGTCAAACTTTTCAACGACACATCGACACCATATTGCGTGGGTTAGACTTCGTTGTATCTTATCTCGATGACATCTGTATTGCGTCTCAAAACGAAGAAGAGCATCAATGACATCTACAAATTGTTATTGAACGCTTGCATAAAAACAACATGACAATAAACCTCGAAAAATGTATTTTTCGGGCAAGCAGAAGAAAATGTCTGGGACATTTGCACACATCGGACGGTTATTACCGCTGCCTGAAAAGGCCGAGGTAAACAAATCGTTGAACCAACCAACCATCGCCAAAGATCTGAGGCGATTCATAGCCATGATTAATTTTTTTTCGACGGTTCATCCCAGACGTCGCACAAACTCAAGACATATTGCAAGCGTTAATTCCAGGCAACATCAAAAACGACAAGCGCAGTATTCAATGGACACCTGAGGTCGAAGCAGCATTCACTAAATTCGAAAACGATTTGGCTAACGCCACTTTTTTGGTACATCCACATGAGCACGCTACACTTATCGGTGGAGTATTACATCAAATAATCGACAACGTTGCACATCCACTGGGCTTTTATT
>JAWNPW010000484.1:0-15910 GCA_035078745.1 Diastata ussurica
CTCTCCCGCTCTACAAAATTCAATCGGTAATAATAACAACAATTACACAAAGTGCAGCATAAAAGAAACAAATAAAAACAACAAAGTTCAATCGAGTGAACAATGCGCTACACCAACAACGCCGCTCTGTCTAACAACAACAGTAGCATCGTCTGCGCAACCAGAGTTTAGCGCAACATGTTTAGCAACAAATATTCTCAACCAACATCAACAAACAATAAACACAGCAACATCAATCACACCAACATCACCAATTTGTACTGTAACTACAACGGCAACTGTAAGTACAACATCCACAACAGTTCCTCAAATATTCAATTATTCCCAAAACATTGTACAACAAAAATCAACCCAAACAAAGAAAAGTGAAACGCAACAAACGACTAAAAGCACCCAAAAACGAAATAGACCAACTCCACCTAATATGCAGACAACGACAAAAAAATGTAAGCAAAAAAAATCAAACAACTCTCAACTATTGGCTTAGTAAACCCCACGATATCAGCACATCGAATTGATTTGATAAGCTCTCCACCAACGAGGATGATGTCGAATATATAGAAAAAAAACCTGAAAAAGTCAGTACTAACGATGCGAACTTCAGCTTGCAACCAAAACCAAAAGTCTCTAAGCCTCCCCCAATTTACGTGCAAGGTGTAGAAGAAATTAAAATACTTACCGATGCACTTAAAGAAATAGCAGCTAAAAACTACCTACTAAAGTCCCTAAACAATAACGAAATCAGAATTCAGGCTTCAGACTCTTCTTACTACAACGCCATTATAAAAATGTTAGATCTAAATCGAACAAAATATTACACATATAGACCAAAAGAGAATCGCTACGAAATATGCATCACTCGGCGGACGTAGAAGAAATGAAACTGAAGCTGTAAGAGCTGGGACATGACGTCTTAAGCTTATATAATATGCAACAAAAAAATACAAAAAAAACTTATAAAATTTATAATATATCATCTCTCCTTCAAACAAAAATAATTTTTGAGCCTCCTCTTTACAAAAGGAACATAGCACAGTGTACTAACTGCCAAAAGTATGGCCACACGAGAAACTATTATACAAGTCTGCGTGAAATGCGCAGGTAACCACAAAACATTGGAGTGTAAAACACCAATTGAAAATGGCCAAGTCAAATGCGCTTTATGTGGAATCAATCATACTACATACATATACAAGGCTCTCAAAATCGCTTCCCCGCTCTAAGAGAGAAACCTAGAGAAAAGGAACAAGATATCGTAACAGATCATAATAATCGAACACAATCCGCTTTTCTAAATATGAGTTATGCCCAAGCCGCTGCACTAAATACACTCCCAAATCCAACGCTTACCAGCATAAATGATAAAACCAACACTATCGAAACTTCCAGTCAATGATTTTGTGTTTTGGTGGGCAATACATAGCTGACATAGTAAAACAGCCGTCTTTATCTTCTAATTGAAGGTTCGTTGATTGTATATGCTCGAATTTGAATTTGCTTATTATTATGGCGGTTGTGGATTGTATAGCCAGGAATTTTGAGAAAGTGTTTATTTCTGTAATGTGTTTCAGATATTAGTGCGATATCGATTTGGTTGGCATACAAAAACTGTTGCAGCTCCAGAGAATGTCGGTTTAGTCCCTTTGCGTTCCAGATAATAATTTTTAGTTCATCGTTTATCTGTCGAGTTTTGTTATGAGAATTGTTAATATGTTCATAATGTTTGCTATTTGCTGTAGAAGTGCTTTCATCATATCTTTTAGTTCATTCATATCATTGTTTCATTGACTGGAAGTTTCGATAGTGTTGGTTTTATCATTTATGCTGGTAAGCGTTGGATTTGGGAGTGTATTTAGTGCAGCGGCTTGGGCATAACTCATATTTGGAAAAGCGGATTGTGTTCGATTATTATGATCTGTTACGATATCTTGTTCCTTTTCTCTAGGTTTCGCTCTTAGAACGGGGAAGCGATTTTGAGAGCCTTGTATATGTATATAGTATGATTGATTCCACATAAAGCGCATTTGACTTGGCCATTTTCAATTGGTGTTTTACACTCCACAGACAGGGTCTCTTGTATAATAGTTTCTCGTGTGGCCATACTTTTGGCAGTTAGTACACTGTGCTATGTTCCTTTTGTAATGAGGAGGTTCAAAAACTATTTTTGTTTGGTCAGCTCAATACACCAGTTACCTAAATACACTTGGACAAAGATTCATAGTTGGTGGTGATTTCAATACCAAGCATACAAACTGGGGATCACGCATTTCAAACACGAAAGGAAAAAATCTTTTAAGTGCAATACATAATATTAAAACAAAACATTTAAGCACCAGAGAACCCACCTATTGGCCTTCAGACAAGAATAATAATAGACTTTTGCATCATCAAAAATTTCAATCTTACCGATTTTAAAATAAAATCACGATTCGAACTGTCATCTAATCACTCACCAATCCAGCTTGAATATGCTTCTCTAGCTACTGCTAATACCACTTTCACAAAAATTTACAATTCAATGACAGACTGGGGCTCATTTCGTGATTACATTGATACACATTTACAAACGCAAATCCCACTCAAATCAACAAATGATATTGAATATGCTATTGTGTACCTGAACGATAAAATTAATGCTGCAGCGCTCAAATCAACACTGGCAATAAAAAAGATATGTGACAAAATAATAACACCCCCTTCGATAAAACGCCAAATAAAAGAGAAAAGGAAGTTACGGAAGATATGGCAAACTACCAGATGTCCTAACGACAAGAAAATCCTTAAAGCAACAAAAAAACTTAAAGAAGTGCTGAAATTCTATTCGAACAACCAATTCTGGAACTTCTTAAAAAATTCAACGCCTACTTCTGATACAAATAACTCGCTTTGGAGAGCATCAAACTGTTAACAAATAAATCTCTCCACCAATCTCCAATAAGGAAAGATGATGGATCATGGGCAAGAACAAATATCGACAAGGCTTCAGTTTTAGCTGACTATTATGAAAAAATATTTACAAACGACCAGGCTAATGCTTCCTCACCTCCTGCGACTTCCTACAAAACAATAAAGAAGCATAAAATAAAAAACATAACCACCAGAGAAATTGAAGAATACCTCAATAAGATTAATAGCAAAAAAGCTCCAGGATATGATTTATTGACAGGCAAAATAATAAAGGGCATTGCTATACGTTCGCAACGAATATAATGCAACATTAAGATTAAAATATTTCCCGAAATCTTGGAAAGTGGCCGAAATAATTGCAATCCCGACACCTGGAAAAGAAACAACAAAAGCAGCATCCTACAGACCCATAAGCCTACTCCCAATCCTATCGAAAATACTAGAGAAACTCCTGTGTGACAGAATACATCATATTCTTGACCAGAATTGTGCAATACCGGACCACCAATTCGGATTCAGAAGAAACCACTCGACCGTGCAACAAAGTCACAGAATGACACATAAGATACTAGCTGATATGGATGAGAAAAATTTCTGTATAGGAGTTTTTTTGGATGTAGAGAAAGCATTCGACAAAGTCTGGCAAGATGGTTTACTACATAAACTAAGGAACTTATTACCATATAACCTATTCCAGATTATAGAAAGCTATGTCAAAGCCCATCTGGTCCTATGCAGCACAGTTATGGGGAACGGCAAAGAGCGGCAGCAATCAAAAATACTTCGCGCCATAGTGAATGCAGAATGGTACATTCCGAACGTCAATATACATCGCGACCTGAATATACTGACAGTGGAGGAAGAAATCACAAACATAAGCAGAAAATATCACGCTAAATTGTCAGTACACACAAACACAGAAATA
Source organism: Diastata ussurica (assembly GCA_035078745.1). Lineage (NCBI taxonomy): Eukaryota > Metazoa > Arthropoda > Insecta > Diptera > Diastatidae > Diastata > Diastata ussurica. The sequence goes on from JAWNPW010000484.1 coordinate 3,833, forward strand.
GTGACACTTCCGGTGCAAGAACTTATGCGAGGACGACGTTTAAAAAAAAATAGACCAGTTGACCTAATATAAATATATGTAAAAATAACAAAAAAAAAAAAATGCATGTTTGAATTATTAATAAAAATCTATATCATATATTAAAAGATAACCTAAATATTTAAATGTAAAAAAAAAAAAAAACCAACTAAATAATTTAAGAACAAGATGACATATTGAAATTTTTCAATATGTCAAAAATTAGCCCCACATTCAATGTTAAAATATATACTAAGTGTCACTTTGTAATTTGACAGCTGTAAAAAACAATTGGGTAAATAAAAAGAAAAAAAAAATTACTATTTGGAGAATTCTAACTGAAGATTTGGATAAAAGAAAGGTTTGTGCGCGTTTTATTCCACATAAATTAACTGACGACCAAAAAATTTAACGCATTTTTTAAGAAAAAGGTGATTTCTCTCATCGATCACCCTTCGTATTCGCCTGATCTATCACCGTGTAACTATTTTCTATTTCGAAAACTCAAAACCAAGATGAAAGGAGCATTTTATGATGATATCCCAACCATTCAAGCAGCCGTAACCGAGTTACTAAAGTTCTTTTATTGAAATGGCTGTAACTTTAACATCTCTAATCCGATTTACATGAAGTTAGCTGCGTTTGAAAGAGGACGAATCCATGCATCTAATGCTGCATTCTCATTCTTGAGTATGCATTATTACTCATGCTTACTTCGCTCACACTTTCTTTTACGAGTTTTGTTTTTATCAATTTTTTTTTTTTGATAATGCAGAACTTTTTGACGACTTAAAAGATAAATTTCTATCAAAGGGATGTTATTTTCTAAATACTCAAAACCGAAAATTGTATTGCTTCTGTGTTTTATTATAACTTTCACCGATGGTATACATACTAACTTTGCGCGTCCGTTTGTAACACCCAGAAGGAATGACCCTATAAAATATACAGCATTCTTGATACTCATCGAAAGAGAAAATTTATCTGACTTTGTGCGTCCGTCTGACCGTCTGTCCGAGATAATGAAAAAATTTTGGATCGGACCATTTTTTCGGGTACCTCCAGTACACCGATGTGTGTTTTGAGACATTTTGACACTTTTATGGGCATAAATCCTAAAAAATATAACATTTTCTTATGAAATTTTGCACACTTATGCCAATCAATGGTGTTCATCTGTCCAAAACTGAGCGTAATTCGCCCAATTTTCACAATATTTATCCAATATTTGTCATTTTAAAAGAGTTGAGAACTTTCTACAAAACTTTTCAGCCAAAAAAGTTGAGTTAAAAAGTTTTATCTCGATATCTCAAAAACTGTGGCATTAGTTTGCATATCAATAAACTATTGATACACTCTGACCTAGCTAGATGGATTTCTTTGTCGATACTGATCAATAATTTATATAATTTATAAAGTCTCCGGTGCGACATTACAAGAATATTTCGATTTTGGTCTTATTAATAGGAATCAGCACGTCACTTACCCCTAGGCAGATCCAGCTAAATCACATCTAGTTGACACAAGGATTACATCAAATAAACACAAATCAACTAAAGAGAACACAATTCTTACTCTAATACAATATCTTATCAAAATTATAATGTCGATGACAAATTTGCGTTAACTAATCGCTTACCAAAATAAATTTATTCAGTCAATAAAAATGATTACAATAAAACTTTGTCATTGGAACACCACCGGCGCTTGCAAACACTAAAATGAGATCAAAATTTATTAGAAAGCAATCATATCGAGATCCTTCTGTGTACAAGCTTTGTAAATCTGAACACGAAACCCACTTCAGCTAGTCACTTAAGTTGTTAACAGTCAGCCGATACAACACTTTTCGTATTCGTTCCCTAAAAAAATTTAGGCTCTGCCAAACAAAAAAACGAAAACTTAGTCGTCAATGTCAGCAGCATAGGTTGCCAGTATTTAAAACGAAACTAGGAGGAAAAGAACACAGCCTGGATTTACACATAGAACAACCGAACCCACTGCAAAGTTCAATTTATTCCTTACGGAAGTCGGTAAAAGTAATCAAAAAATGTAAACTGAAGTCATAAAGAAAAATTCGAATTTTATGACAATCGCTTTCAAACTGTAATATCTTTCATATTCCAGAAAATTTTGACCGGATTCCACCAGTTCAACTGCATGTCCAAATCATGACTACCACTATCGCAAGAAACATGGATAGCAAACTGGAGGGAAAGTGTTAACGAACAAAAAATCACACATATAAAGTTTACACTTAACGAATAAACTCGCCCACCGATCACACTAAATAGCACAACAATACCAAAGGCTAATGAAGCAAAGTAACTCGGCCAAAAAGAAAAATTCTTTCACAAAATTGCAAGCGATAAGTCTTCACTGGGTCCTACTTCGAAAACTGAAACGCAGTCTTCAACTCAAGATGCTCCTTTACAAAGCAGCCATTATTCACATCTGGATGTATGAAATCTACCTATCGGGTAACGCAAAATCATCAAACATAAATGTTCATGTGAGAAAAACTATTACCTTTGATTACAACACCATTCCAAGGAACTAGCGAAAAAAAGTATTCCAAACCATGCTTACAACGAGACTTCTCAGAGCAGATTTAGCGCTAGTGTCAAATATGATATGAAACGATATTAAAAAAAAAAAAATAAATATGGAATGCAATATTTGAACAAATCGTTAACGACACTTGATACGAGTGTCGCGATCTTCATGCACGACACTCTGCAGAACAGGTTGTTCACGAAGCCTTATATACCAGGTTTTGGTGCGGGTCTTGTACTATTGATCATTTCTCGCTTCTTTAGCAAATAATATCGATAGTTTCTTGTGTATTTTTATTTATCATGGTACTGTTGCCGTTGTCTAGTATTTGCTCAGAATGCGGCAGAAAAATGGAAATAAAAGATGGAAAAAGAAAACAAAAAATTTTTGAGCGAGTTGATCGAAATATACAAATCCTTGCCGGCGCTATGGAAGATAAAAGACAACGACTATTGCAATAGAATTATGAAGGCTGAAGGATACGAGAAACTTGTTAAAAAGTTGAAAGAGTTCGGACCAACTATTGCGTGAATTGAAAAATTCAAAAAAATCACGTAAATCTGGTGCCGGCGAAGATGATATATACTATATCAGCTTGAAGTTTTTAGAAGACCAAGAAAACAACGTGCAGGGAAAAACAACAATCGACAGTAGTGAAATGAAATGAATGAAATTGAAATGAAGGTAAGAAATATGTTTTGTGTAGTACTATATATATGTAGCGGAAAAGAATTTCATATTGCCTTAAGAGTTTTGAGTTGAAATATTTATTGAAAACTGACCGTATACCTGCAAGAATGAATTGTTAAAAGCGTGAAAAATAATTGTGTATTCTCGATTGACGCGAGGTGTTGATGTTGGAAATCCACTATTTAAATCTTTTAAATCAATTTTTTACTCAATTGTTTAGGAAAGTGTGGAAAGTTGCGTCAAAATAAGAAAACTTCAAGAAATATTGAAAATTTGCTCTTTCACTCGTTCGTGACAATAAATCAACACAGCTGATTAGTTTGTCAATCACCATGGCTAAGCCGTACTGAAAAAGCTGTTCGCGTCAGCTGTTTACCTCTCAAACTAATTGTAAAGCGCCAGTTGCTGTCAATCTGTACTCCACCAAGAGCTTCGCCAACTGGTACACCGACAGTGCCGTCTTCAAATGCCAAAAGAAGACTTGGGGAATTATCTCCAGAGTTAACATTAAATGATATTCTAATGGCAATAAAAACAACGAACCAGAAAATTAATGAAAATCTAAAGGATATTGCTACTAAGAGCGATGTTAACGACCTGAAGCAGCAAACGGGTAACGTAACTGAACAAATCGTTATGTTAAGCGCTTGGTTAAAGCGGAGTTAGAAGAAGTCAAGGAACAAAGAGAAGCTGACCATAGAGAGCTCATGCGTCTTGTTGAAGTAAGCAAACAAAAAAACTGGGTATTTACCTGCTTAAAAAACAAGCTACTCCAAAATCGTTTATAGAAACTCTGTGCAAAGAGAAGTTAGGAATAAGCGAAGCGAAAGTACTTTCAGCAAGGGTGATTTTCGAAAAGAACGACAAGATTAGAGTAGTAGCGGAAATGGAAAATGAAAATTTAGCTGCAACTTTACCTAAAAACACAGAAAAGCTGGCAGGCACAAACATCTACGTGGAAGCAAATTTATCAGATGAGAGGCAGCAGAAGAAAAAAGTAATGCTGTTACTTAGAAAGGCTCTGGAAAAGCTGGATACAACAAGTAATGCAAAAAATGTAAACGTACGCAATGATAAGCTGGTTACTCAAGGCAATTGGTTTTATTGGAATGGAAATCAACAACTCATGTGCGAGAATAGCGGTGCGGCGGTGGAAATGAAAGCTATCTATGGCGAAACATTCAACGTAAATATAGAGTATCAGATAATGGTAAATAGAATGAGCTCAAAAAACTTTTAAAAGTCAGTCGTGGTAAACTTGAAGTTAAAAACAATAGAAAGGAAAAAAAACGTAGTAATAACAAAACTCATAAACTTAAAAATGTAAACAAAAATATAACAAAAGACATATCAATGGTATCATACAATGTGCATGAATTAGAGAATAAGCTAATTTTTACAAATTTTTTCGAATATATAAAATCGCACGATATCTTCATACTATAAGAAACGCACGTGAATGAAGACAATGTAATTAAGTTTAAAAAATATTTTAAAGAGTACAACGTCTACTGAAAACCAGCAACGAGAACGTTAGCGTTATTGATGTTAGCAAAAATTTGAAAAAATTTGAAATAAATCATCAAATGACGGCGACAGATGGTGTAGAAATCGTAAAAATAACATCGAAAAACCTAACTTTCAATATATGCCCATTGTATATAAGTGGAAGCCAATGGAAAGAGGAATTTAATGTGGTAGAAAATTTCTATGGCGATCACGAATTTGAGAACAATATTTTGATTGGTGATCTGAATGTACGAATCGGGGAGATAACGCAAAACCTTGAAGAAGTAAACCATATTCCTTTTCTAGAGGAGTTGAACCACAGACGATCAAAAGATAAAACAGTAAAAAACAAAGGGAAGCATTTAAAAAAATTAAAAAGGATTCAGTGAGCCCATAACATCAAGCAAGGCAAAGTATTGAAAGGAAAGAAAACTGGTTTGATACAGAATGTCGCCATGCACGAAGATGCCAAAACAAGTATTTATATAACATGGAATAACTTATTAACGAAATCAAATGCAACGCTAAATGAAAAATGTAAGCTGTCAGAGCAATATGTAGAGCAATACAATACAAATAGCGTACAAATATGGGGATATAAATACTTCGATGAAGTTGATAAGTTGTATTTGTATTTTCTACATACAACACACACACTTGCGCTGGAAACGGGCGTTGAAGACAACCATATAGTGTATACATCTGAAATATATACAAAAAACCATTTTTATCTATAGCGAAGAAAGGAACCGAATATATTAACCAAAAAAATACTGGAGGCAAAAGTTTTCTGGGCACGGGAACTTAATCTGTTAAGTGCGCAGTTTCATATAGCTTGCGATAGTGCTAGCCAAATAGAATGGCTGCGTCAGAGAGATCAACGATTGATCTGTTTAAAGGACCAAAAACCATACGCATTTAAAAAGATGTCGATCACACGGCTGGACATAAGATGTCTTGGATAATGAAAGATAGATGTAACCTTATAAAACTGAATGGTAACTCGTACGGACAACAGCAATCAGGAGTTTGTGGTCTTTGTAATATGGGCGGTATTGAAAATATTTTCAAGGCAAATGCCCAATTTTAAAAAAGTATAGAAAATCGTTCTTTTGAAAATCAATTCTTAATGAACGATGAGAACAACAACAATTGGAGAAATTTGATACTATTTTTAAATCATGCGCGAAAATATCGAAAAGAAATATTGTGAAATCTTTTGTAATGTTAAACTTTGATCAATCCTCCGACTGACAACCAAAAGGGTCATAGTCGTAAATCTTCTTTAAAAGAAAAAAACATATGTTAATTTTAAGATAATTATGTGTATTGGAATTTTGAAAATGATATTTTTAAATAAAGATTATTATTATTATCTCTTTATTTTCTCATTTTTCATGGTTTACAATATATAAATGGACATTAAAACTAACATAACATGTACTATTTCTTGAAAATATATATCAATTATATATCATTTATTCAAACAGGATCTAACAATATAACGTGAACTTAATATTACTGATTTTTGCATTTCTTTGAATAAATTTAAGCTTAGTCCCGATGTCTCCAGGTTTTCCGCAAGCGATTTTGGAATTAGGCCATTGGTTGATATGACGATTGGTAGTGTGATTACTTCATGGACATTGCATTGTTGTTTCACTGCTTCAGCTAGATTCATATATTTCGCAATTTTTGTTTCATATGTAGACTGCATGTTATGGTTGTCCACTACAGGAAAGTCGATAAACGTCACACTATTCTTTGTCTTATCCAGGATATTAATGTCTGGTCTGTTACGTGGTACCGTTCTATGAGTGCGGGGGCATATCGTCATCTGACAGCTTGTGCTTGATTACAATAGCTTTATGCACAATTTTACCAATGTCATCATGCCACACCTTGAACTGTATTTTTGATACACCCGCTTAGGACATGCTGTATTTACATTTTCGGCATTTGTCATCTGTTGCAGATAGTTTTTAGTGGCTACCACTTGATCTAGGATCGCAATCATAAATCCTTCAGTCTCCGCAAAGAGATTTTCACTTTGCAACCATTGAAATTACACTTTTTTAACAATGTTATCTACGGATACCTCATTAGGAAAGCGGCCATGAAAGGGCTTCTGCATCCACTCATTCCAAAGATCTTGATTAGTAACCGGAGAGTTGTTGATATGGCTACTGGTCAGATTGAGTGGGGTATACGCAATATCTAGAGTGTTAATGATGTTATGCAGCACAGAGGTTTTGGCATTGGTTTGCATATAATTCCGCAGATTGGCTATTTGTTTAGCATGGAGGTTGGTTATTTTTACCAAACCTCTGCCTCCCATGCTACGCGGGAGAACCATTCTTTGCACTGCTGACTTAGGGTGATGGTAATTGTTTCTAATCATGTTGGTTCTTATACTTCTTTCAAGGCTTTCTACGTCAGTATCATTCCATTTTATCACGCCATATGAGTATGTTAGAACCGAGATGCAAAAAGAGTTAATGGCTGTTATCAAATTACGACTATTGAGTGATGCTTTCAGCATTTTTTTTCAGACGACTGTTGAACTCGTTTGTAAATTTCGCTTTAATAATACCATGCTCTATTCTGCCATTTTGCTGTATATCTAGGTATTTGTTCATCTCTTGTTCTTCAAGTGGAACTATCACTTGTTGGTCAGTTGTTTGGATACTCCCTCCTTGTGCTACTTAGCCTTTGAGTATGGTTTGTGTTCTACATTTATCTATACCAAATTCCATTCTTATGCTTGATGAGAAGTGATCTGTCATATAGTTGATTTTGCGTTTCAGCATAGAGTTTTATGTCATCCATGTATAAAAGAATACTGTTTCTACACTGGTTTTAAAGCGGAACTCAAAGCCGCATTCATCCAGCAATGTTGACAATGGGTTTATTGTCAGACAAAACCAAAGTGGACTAAAAGAATTCCCCTGGAAAATTCCTCGAATAATTAGTATTTTGCCCGATGTGACTTGTGTTGTTGCAGTTCTGGCAGAAATTGGTTTGCCAGAAGTTCATAACATAGCCGGGGTTTTGTATCTTGTCCGTTTTTGATTTTATTTCCATATTCGTATAGTAAAAAATCTTATATATTTATAAAATGCTTAGGTTGGAATATGTAGTGAGCATACTGATGACTACTAATCATATAGGAATTTCGAAAGCAAAAACACATACATACACATGCACACATTTTCAGGAGTTTCAAATTGTGAATTTGAAAAAAACATTAGTTTTATTATACCATTCAACAGGTTGAAGAGTACATTAACTTTGAGCAGATGTTTGCAACGCATAGAAGGAAAAGTCGGAGACCCCACAAAGTATATATATTCGTTATCAGCATCACCGCAGAAATCCATTGAGCCATGTCCGTGTGTTGCTACGCAAACTAGTCCCACAGTTATAGAGCTATCGTGCTGAAATTTTGTACATAGTTTTCTAGTTACCATAAGCTGCTCACCGCCAAAATCGCATAAGATTTACATATAGCTGCCATATTAAGGTCAAAATCCGAAAATTATTTTTATAGGGAAAACAATTTGAAAATTCGATTTTTCATGGAATGCTTGATAGTTTCGATAATAATTGAGAATGTGTTTATACTTCTTTACTGGCTTTGATTGTAAATTTAGAAAAAAAAAAACAAAATATACATTTGTGTGAAAAAACATTCATTACTACTTTTAAGTTACGAATGGAATGAACAATATACGCGGGAGATACTTCACAAGGGTATTAATTATGCACATATGTTTCCGGTTGTTTCAAAATTTTATAACATTAGGAACATGGATGCAATAGATCTGAAAAAAATTATCCGAATTTGACTAGCCATGCCTTTTGTAAAAGTACATTAAAAAAATTAAACGTTTTTAAAGACGAGAGGTACGAAGTCTGTGGCGTTGTTGAAGACGTAGACCATATCATATATCACTGTTCGAAATTTAAATCCTTGAGGAATAACCAACCAAATATAAACGAGTACTCCAATTTTCAATCAATTATTCGTTTAGAAAAACCTGAAGCATATCAATATATCATACAATTTATCGAAGATAGCAACATGGGTATTTAACAACACTAATCTACTTGTAACGATACTCCGGCGAACCGGGTTTCCAGCTGGGATATCTCAGTGGACCAGGGTTCCTTACAAGACAAATGGGAAAGGAAACCGGAGCGAGAAACCCACTCCAACGTCTGTCCCAGATCTTCGTACTAGCCCAGGGAAGCGTGAGAAGATTTGGGCCTGGCGAAGTAATTCTTGACAGGGCCCGCGTGTAGAACTGAGTTAGAACCGAGGAAGAAAACAGTGCCAGGTAGTACCTGACCTATCTCCGCGTAGGATAGCTGGGTGGGATTGGAGAGGTGGCCAAGTAACCCTTGACGGTCACCACATAGACCGTGGTGGGGATATCTCGGAAAAACGGCACGAGGTGAGACAAACGGAAAGTGAGAAATAGTATGACGAGATAGGAAAGAAAACAGAAAAGTTTCACATCAAGTGTTACCTTTGCACATAGGAATTTTACAGTTTTTATCAAATTTAGGGTTTTTGTTTTTGGTGGATTTATGTCATTTGAGTTCATCATAACAGATTTTTTACTGCTATTGATAATATTCAGAAATTATTTTAAACTCACCAATGTAAGCGAGACAGTAACCCTAATGCAATCCCTCTTAAATTTTTTAACTGTTCGACTGTGATTATTGTGTATTTTAATTGATTAAAAAGTTATTTTAATACCAATATTTGAAAAATGCCAAGAAATCCACCGTGTGTGCTTAAAAGTGGAGCACAACGGGATCTCTATAAGTTTCCGATAGAGAATGAGCGGTAAGTGTCGAAAAATATTTGATTCCTTGTTTTTTATTCGGAATGTGTTAGATTTCGGTTTAAAAATGAATATGTTGCAACTGCAAGATTTAAGAAAGTGTGAAATAATGAAATTTTACAAGACAACCTAATTAGAAATGAACAACTTTTCAGGAGAGCGAAAAAACACCTAAAAGAAAATGTGTGATGCTTTGAAGCTAAGTCAATTTTGCCATTTTTAAATTTTTTATAACTTGGGTTTTTCTTGCATAAATGTTGAAAAAGAGAGATAAGTTCTTTTGTCAAAATGAATATATATGTTATGTGATTTTATATTATCGACTTATATCGACTTAAGTTTTTTTTTTTCAAATTTAATTTTCCCAAAGATAGGATTTTATCGTTTGACAAAACCACTTTTTTGGACATAGGTTGCTTTGTTAGAAGTATTTTAGGAAGAAACTCGAAGAAATTTTCATACTAAATCAAATTAAGTTCTTCTTTAAATTGAAAATTGGAGAAACTGGAGATAGGTTGATTTTTCATGACTTATATCTCTTGAACTAAAATATGGGAGTAAGAGCAAAATATGTACTTATATTTTAAATATATGTTTATTATTAAAAAATTGGAAAATAGCCCCAACTCGCGTTAAGCTGTTTTGTCAAAATGCCAAAGATATATGTGACCGCGTCTGAGAAAACGGTCTTATGACCAAAATCAACTTTTCGAGTAAAATGCGTTTAAAGTTTTTCATTAAAGTAGTCTCGACTTTTGGAAAACTTGCATGTTAATAATTACCCAGAAAGGTGTTTCTTATGTAATTTTTTCCGCTCAACACGACTTTGATGATAAAACAAGTATCGAATCATCACTGCTGCAAATTATGTTGCAAAAGTCAAATGCTTGAGCTAGAAATCTGAACTTTTGTAGGCACATTCAGGAAAACAAAAACAAAGTAATCTTTTTAAATTTTAGGTTTTCAATAATTCAAAAGATTTTAAATTTAAAATATATTAAAATGTTGTAGAAAATCTTGAGTCAATTTTGTTTTGAAGTAAAATATTGAAAATATTTTTTTATTTTTTTTGTAAAATTATTAAATTGAATTGAGTTAAATTGAAAATTGTTTTTTGTTAATATTATATTAAACACAGTGATACAAAACGATATTCAATTATAAAAACTATCACAAAATTGTATTTCTTTGATACAGAAATAATTGTATCAAAAATTTTCTTAAAAAAATTACAATCTTACAATTTTGAAAAACCTCATAACATATATGAAAAACATTTTTTTTTTTGCGACGCGGACTGATTGCATCACATTTTTAATACCTTAAAGTAGAAGAAACCGTCTAAAACCAAAAATCGATTTTTTGGTCATAGACACCGTTTTCTCAAACGCTCTGAAATTTGCTCGTAATTTTTGCAATTGCGTAATTTCAGAAAAAAAAATTTCACTGTAGCACATTTATAATTAATTTGTAAAATGTGTTTTTATTACTATAATAATTATTTGCAGTATTTGTTTTGAATTATATTAGTTCAAGTTTTGGTTTCACATATAAAGTACATAATGATTTTTATTGTATAAATACATTTTGCTTGGTACATTGTTGCTATATTCATTATTATTTAAAGTTATTTTATTTTTGGTTTTTGCGCTATTGCATCGTTTCATTTACACTGTAATTACATTTTCGTATAGAAGAATAGCATGGGGAATCGAACAGCGATAAAAGAAATCGGTAATGTGCCTCTTTGCATACCTCTTGAGTGGTGTGAAAATTGCAAAATAAAAGTTTAATTTACTTATAATTATAATAAATTATTTTTCAAATACTTTTTTTTCTGTTATTACGTGTTATATAATAGCATTTGAAATTTTATTTCTTTAAGTTGCATTACAGATATTAGTTTTTGATATATATACTACTTTTATACAACGTCTCTTACTACCTATTTTATTTCATGCAATTGAACCCGAAAATTCCATGACGTTTTCCGTTTTTTTTTTCACCTCGGTCTGTGGTGATTTGAAATACGTCCATTTTCAAAAAAAAAAAAATGATATTGTGTTGACAGTGGTGACTATTTTCATCAAGTTTCGCTTCTCTATCTTCTTTGGTCGGGGATTTTAGCTTTCATTGTGCTGAATATACCAACTGCATTCCTATATTTAAACATCAATACATACATACATAAACTTTGTATTTCAAACACTTCTATCCAATTAAATACGAATTCTATATACATAAGGAGGCATAAGTATTTTGACAACATTAATAGAGTGCAATAACAGTTACACGCAAGTTACGTATAAACCTTCACCTCCTGATTTATCACATTCAACATTAAATGAAATAATCAAACAATATATAAACAGTTAATTGTTTATATATTACGAATCAATCATCAATAATCCATTTAAAATATTCTTCACAACATTATTATAAGCAAAGC